>UZAN01049993.1:0-15746 GCA_900618425.1 Echinostoma caproni
CAGTCAGTCAGTCAGTCAGTCAGTCAGTCAGTCAGTCAGTCAGTCAGTCGGTCATTCAGTAATTCAGCCAGGCCATCATTTAGTCAGTCGGTCAGTCTTTTGGTCAATGGTTCACTCAGTCGATCAGGCAGTTTTTCAGTCAGCCAATCAGTTAGTGATTGAATCAGTCAGTCAGTCACTCCATCGATCGTCTGTCTGTGAGTTTTCTGGTCGGTTCTTCAGTCAGTCAATCACTCATTCATTAAGTGAGTCAGTGAGCAAGTCAATGAATCAATCAGTGAATGAGTCAGTCACCCCTTCATTTATTCAATCTGTCATTGTTCCCCTGAGTCAATCAACGAATCACTCGTTAATTCCACAAGTCCCTTCGTGTACTTTGAAGAAGGTTTTCCCTGGTCATCTTAGGGTATATGATTTACAAGTTGGTGCTCCTGAGTGTTTGTTACAGGTTTTCTCATGAACACAGGAATATAGCCCGTTGGTAGACTCAGAAATTTGTGTACGTATTCACATGGTGACACAAAATTACCTCTTAATTGTATACGGGATAACTCAACCAAACAGGACTTTACACTCTCTTCCGTCGCACCCGCAGGTCTAATCGAAACTGGAGCAACTGGTCCCCGCAAAATACGTGTGGGCTCGTATAGGCAACAGCGTTTACATTAATGTAATTTTTTTCCCCAAATAATAATAAACAAGCCTTGGTGATTTTGCTGATTCGCTTGTGCTCAGCAGATGGAATGGTTCAGAATGTGGCGGAGACTCCCGTAAAAGAGTGGTTGACCAAGACTTTATTTGATAAAGTTTGCGGTTTTCATGTTGAGATTATTTAATTTTGGCAACCAATATCAGAAGCGTTTAATTGACAATCATGCAACCTAGAAACTACGTAGATTGAAGTAGACAAGATATAAATTATTGTCTGTACCTGAAACAATAATATAGATGATAAATATAATGAATCTCAATTTGATCTTGTAGAAAATATTTTAGTGCATCACAATCGGACACATCTGTAATTTACGTTTATCATATAAATGTTTTGAACGGCCTAAGATTACATACACACCAGAGTGTTTTGTTCCCCTCACACAATAATTTAATCGTACGAAGTGAGAAACAGTGTATAGGAAGAGCATACTCTAGATTTCAGATTGTATTGCAGCAAACGCGCTCATACAACCTGATTGATATTTTACAAATGTCCCACTAACGATTAATTTCCAACTTTACGTTAGAGCTGCTGAAACTGAGAGTGAAAATAAAATGATCCGGATCGGGAACACAAAGAAAAATCAATACGAGATTCGCATAGTTTTATGGTACAATTTAGATCAAAACAAATTGGAATCATGTGAAATGTTATATTTGAAAACGAAATGAAATAAAGTTCAATCAATCGCTTTTAAAAGGATTTTTGTTCAAGTTGTTTGTTCATCAGTAATTCCAGTTACATGTTTATTGCAGAGAAAAATTATAAATGTAACATCACTAAGAATTGTTCGTTAGTGATAGTACAGAAGTGGACGGCTATATAGGAAACCAAATAAAATTCCCTAGCAAAACGGAGCATAGAAATCACATCCCTGGGTAAGCAGTTTAGCTTGCAGGATTTTGTTATAGCCTTAACAGTTAGCACTAGCGAAAGGATCGACATATTGTTTCATACTGTTTCATAAACTGACGATGGGTAACTGGAAATCGGTGCATACCAAAGATAAACAAATACAGCTCACACAAGGGAGGGTACATACGATCACCATTCATTCGATCGAAGAGGCCATATAACAGCATTTAGATTAACGAGGAGATCATGAGTATGAGACTGGAATAAAGATCCGCAAAAATGATAATACTACATCAGTCATTTAAGGAATCTCGGAAGTAGCAACCAACTTGTGACGACCGCTGGGGATTTCGGTTGCGCACAAGGGTCAGGGTCAAATAGCCAAATGCTCAAAGAAGATTTTCCAAACGTGATAAACAGTTTACTGAGTCGAGGCCACTAGAACACTGTCCGAAACAAACCGACCGGCAACTAAAAAGTGAACCCACATGACGAGACGTCCCAAACCCCTACCCACATGGAGATTGACAAAAATGTACTCTAAACGAATAATGCGAAATCTTCGGAATAAGAACTGCATATTATCTGCGGAATTTGTAAAACCATTCCATTCCAGATGCAGCATGAAAAATAAGGATATTGATGAAGAACTAACGCATCGCTACCAATACGAGCTTGGCCCACCCAGAAACGCTACATCCCAAGGCAGGAAAAAGACCGATTAAAGCAGGTTTTGGAAAGTTCAGAGTTGGTTTAAGACATCAACCTAAAAACTGGATAAAGAGAGAATCGCTCGAACCTACTACGCAGCTGACCCCAAAATCGTCTACCGGACGACCAGGATACCCACACCCCCGGCAAAAGAACGTCTACCTCTGTACGCCAACTCTAATCTAATCTACCAATTCCAATATGGTTGCGGAGCAACCTATGTGGGCCGAACAGAGCGACAATTACGCAATCGGGTGGTGGAACATATTCCAAATTGGGTCCAAAATCAGCTGACCCAATTGAGGTCAAGTCCGCCGCATAGAAACAACGGTCGAAAATAAAAAACTCCGTCCTCAGCCATTGCTCGACATCTGCTGATGAAGCAACACCACGTCGACCGAAGCACAGCGTTTCAAATTGTCTACAAGTCACAAGTCGCAAGATTGCTAAGGTTTGCTGAAGCAATTGCGATTAATCGATGGAAGCCCTCCCTGTGCCAGCAAAAATAACTGTATGTTAGTCTCTCCTTACCCTGGTGATATGGTCCTTTTACCCCTCCCTCTTTTATGTTTTGTCTGTTTTTAATGTATTTTGCCTCACTCTGTTGCTATGCTAAAACCCTATATATACAGTGCATATTTCATTCGACAGAGCGAATTATTTCATGAGGAACAAGTCTCAAAATATGAGTGAAACAGACATAAAAGGTTGTGATTGGAGCTTTGTCTGATCCGAATGTTTCACCGTTGACTCTATCTAGAGCTAAAATTGTGCCAGCACTGCGTCATACGATACGAACGAAATCAAAGTTCCTTTGTTGCGTAAGAATTCCCAGTGTTGACGTCGTCAAATCTGTACATTGGGGTTCATAGACTGTCGTACACTAGCAGATTTAAAATGATTACCATTCTGTTAAATACAATCATCCAACTTGTGATGGCTTGGATTCTTCCGCTCTGGTAGCAATGGTCTTCAGTGTTTTCCCCAAACCAATAGGACAAACAAAACATCCTCTTATTTTTAAGATTCAATAAACTTATTTCTCGTTTGAGTCGTATTCCCATGGCTATATTGGTTGAGATTGTTGCATGTTTATGCAAGTGCTAGATAAGCAGGTTCACATTCTAACGGACAGCATCACTGGTTGTCTTCATCAATGTATATCTCATCCGAATACTAGGTCCCAAGTTATAATTCCTCTTGCACGAAGGCTAACGTATCCGAATGATGTCATTAATACTATTACCTATATTTTAGTAAATCCAAAGGTTATCGTCATAAAATTGGAATATCACTCATTTTATTTTTCTTTTGTTAACTGTATTCATCTAATTTTCCTCTTGTTTTCATCGTTTTCTTCCTTGGAGAATTATTAAAAAGTTAACATTTCTCAGTATGATTACGTAGACCCTTATTCGAACGTTTTGTGATATAGACTCTATTGAAAATATTACAAAGTTTACTTTTCTGTCTTTGAGTTCCCACTTGAAAGCTAGATACATGCCCTGGGATCCCGTTTGGTTTACGACCGTCTAGTGTTGAATTTATCACGCAAAACAGCACTAGTGCAGTCCCAAAAGAATTGTTTTCTGTGCGTGAGCAGATAAACCTAAGTGGTTCGTTCACGTACGTGGGAAACCCAGATAAAGAGAACGATTGCTTTGTGGAGGCACCTTAACGAGCACTATTCTTTGACTACTAGCGTCAGGTAGGACATTTGGAGCATGGATTCAGATCGATTGTAAGCGTTTTTGATTCAAAGTAATGGTTCAGATGAAGTTGTCTGTGTGCGAAGCAGCATGGTGCTCGCGGACAACAACAATAATGAATTGTGTCTCCCTTCATTGTTATCGGGCAAAATTGAACTGACTGATTATTTCTGACGACGACACGTGGTCCTAATGGACTCTTTTGATTTTGTCAATCACATTGCACCAATCAACTTAACCAATAAACGGATGTTCTCAATCGATTTTACCTCATTATTTACCAATGTGCCACTCTAAGAGAACATTGAATTCATCGCTAATTATATTAATTTATGTTGGAATACCCGTAGCTAAGCCGAAGAGGCTTCTTCATCTATGCACATATAATATCCAATTTCAGTTTAATGGTGCGATTTATAGACAGAAAGACGGAATAGCCTTTAGGACCTTTCGGACCACTAATAGCAGACACTTTGATGACCAAATAAG
Organism: Echinostoma caproni; assembly: GCA_900618425.1. NCBI lineage: Eukaryota > Metazoa > Platyhelminthes > Trematoda > Plagiorchiida > Echinostomatidae > Echinostoma > Echinostoma caproni. Next base: position 4,480 of record UZAN01049993.1, read on the forward strand.
AAGACGGAGTACTCTCAAAACCCATAGAAGAATTCCCCTTCTACAAACGATATGTGGATGACATCATATGTGTATACGATGCTGACAAGGATGCTGATATTGTGGGAGAAATTCAATGGAGCACATCCGAAAATAAAGTTCACACTGGAAAAGATATCCACAGATGGTCTCGCATTTCTAGACGTATTAATGTCTCGACGATCAGATGGCTCCATTTGTAGAAGTTTCCACTATAAGAAAACATGGACGGGACAGTACACACAATATCACAGCTTCGTCCCATTGCAACAGAACAGAAAATATTTTTTGTTAAAAAAGAGACTTGTTTCATGAAACCTAAGTCAATCTGTCTTATTTTACATATTTTGCCGTCATTTATGGGTTGCAGATTCATTAACCACTGTCACTTATGTGGGCCTTCACTTGATTAAACGATAAATGTGAGTAGTTCTTTGAACTGGTGTGCTAAGTTACATCCTACAAAATGGAAGTTTATCACATTACAATCGGCTCCAGAAACACCTTTGATCAATCAAATAGAACTAATTGATCTCCCCCAGGATGGAAAAAATTGCAGTGTGATTCAGTGATGGTAAAAAACTAGTCTGTCGTCGCATGGAGGGGTCAGGATCATTTAATCAAGCCAATCAGAGACACACATGATTGTGGAAAAATATGGGTCGTTTTTGAGGTTAGAACTGCTTATTATAATGCGCCGTATGAACGTACAATCAATGAACCTTGATTCAAAAGCCCTGGGTTTATCCGTTTTTCTATTGAATCTGATCCCTTTAGGAGCTGTCATGTACCCTAAAAAGATTATTCATTGGGACATATTAACATCCTTTCTGCTACTTATAAGGAATAGGTATTAATGATGGTTCTATCAGAAGGGGCGTGTAAAATCATTTTGACCCATTAGTTGACATGGTACATACATATATCATTACTGGCTATCAAGTTGTTGCTCAAAAAGTGATTGGTCATTCTAATTATCATCGTACTGAATACATCCCCTAGCATTGAAGGCAATGACAACAAGTACGTCCACGTACATGCAACACCTTCTGTCAAAGGCAGTATATTTGATCATAATGAATGTGTTTATTCGAGTATCGGAAATAACTATCAGTTTTAAGGTGAAAGTGAGCAGTTAGCTCGAAGTAAAGAACAACTAGCGCTGTCGGAACATCCCGGATGCTAAGGTTGTGGACAGACAGAGATGCTAAGCAACGACTAGGTAAAAAGAATCTCGAATGCTGCAACTAGATAGAAGGAAATGGTGATTTTATTCTCTGACATCTTAAAATTCGTTGGTTGGGGATTGGGGGAGGGGGGGGGAGAGGAACGAACCGAAATTTCAGTTAAACAAACCATGTCATTTCCGTTGTTTATTATTTTCTCAAAGTTCATGCGACCCAATAAATGGAGTGTTGGTAGCAGTAGTTACTATGTGTACAATTTGTTCAGCGGTTGTTTACCTCCCGCAATAAATTGATTCATGCTTAAGCATGAGTGATGTTCTGTTTTTGTGTTCGCGTAAACAGTTGAACGATGATTCTCAAACGATGCGTATCCTATGAGTCATTGCTGGAGAGCCATGAGCATATGAGACACGGAACAGTTTGTTATTCGGTTTACACAACAGACACAAATGGGGATACTATGTATAACATGATACACAATGATATGCCCATGATAAACAAAGTTAGGCAATCGCTTCATGACTCAGTGTGCAATGTTGAGACCATCCTTTACTAAAAGGTTAGTAAGTATAAGCTGAATTTTGATTTTTGAGTCCTCCAATGTAGGATGTGTAGCCGTACCCATTTAAGTTCACGATGTTATCTGTGATCATTCAATAAACATTGGAAACATAGGTCTGTGAAAAGCAACGCTGTATACCAGATTATTCATAAAGCCTTAACCTATCCATTGAAAAAGAGCTCTTTATACTCCTCATCCTATGTTGTTTCAAGAGAGATATAAACAGTTAATCAGTAACTCGTGACTTATCCCCTCCAACCAGAATGCGTAATCTTTTACTACATACCAGGAGATAAATGCGGCTTAAGGAAGGCTAATATCCGGCTTTTGGAATAACCTGTAACAAAATAGGCTATTCTCATCCAATTGTTGTTTTATTGGGTCGATCATCGACCATGTAGCGCGGGGTAACGGTTTGCACTCTCGACCGGAAAGCTTGAGATTCGAGTACACAGTGCTGAAGGTGATCAACAAGGATGAAACGAATGTCTGGTAGACTTCGGTGATTATCATCAAGATTCTTATCACAAATGTAAGACATATTTTGAATTCATTTCTTAATACAGCGATTTCACGTGTTATCTTACCTATTGAATGAAACGCCAATGGCGAGTGGCGTTGCCAAATTTCAGTATTGTTTAATTTCCATATAAGCTAAAGTGACACCTCCGCAGTATCGAACAACGTCATTCGTGCTCAAGTGAGTGCGATTGTCATTTGCATGATACGTCTGGGTGGGCAGACGCTCCCTATACTCCCAATCAGAGTAGAATGTCAGTGGCAGGAATGCACTGCACGCACCTATCACCAGTGCTCTGAGGCAAAAACATATTAAGGCAACTAGCAGAAAAGAGACGATAAACTACAGAGCAAAAACCTGGATTGACAAGCGATCGTGTATAGAGCATCGTTTGTCCAATAACGAAACACAAGAAAAACCTAGTTACCTGATGATACTGATAAATCATCAAAGAATTTTTACTTGACCCTGCAATAAATGGTTCACGCAAGAAACCACCTCTAAGATTTTAATTCGAGTCAAACAGAAAAAAATAATTTCGGGTTAGATTTTCTTCTACATGTATGGACAATTGTTAGTACGGGTTAACAAACTCACTATACATTGCTGATGACACCTAGGTTATTTAATGTTACTGTACACATCAGATTTTCTTACTTGATTTGGGAAACTTACTCCTTTTCGATGCCAGTAACAAAATCTGATACTTTCTCTTGTAAGCTAGGTTAGCATCACCGCACCACGAAATGGGCCGATTTGAAAACCGATTTCTTTAGTTTTCAGATGTGGATTGTTTTATTATGCAGATAAAGCGGTTAACGTCATCAGATTAGTTACCTGGAAGCACAAGCTCAAATTACGCCATGGTTGTCTATTGTCCCCATTTCCGTGTTTCCCCATGAAGCCCTTTTCTAACCGTGGCCAATTTTCTTCGTATACACATTAAATAAAAAATAAGTGAGAAAATACTGATTTAAAAAGCCTAATAGATTGTTTCCGTGAACTCCATTATTTCCAACAAAGCGACTCGTCGCTCATTTTGTAAACAGAACTTCCAATATCGTTCATTCTGTAAAAAATGATTATTTGGAATAATGATCAAAATCTGGTTTTACGGTTGATCAGCGACTTGCGTTTGACAACATCGGACGTTGATATTTGATGTAAGATGAAATCCGTTCACTGAACTAAAATCAACCGTGTTCCATTTTTGTTGAATGGTTCTTCCTCCAAAGCGTTTACCAGTAACAGAGGGAATCTGGTTATGTCCGATCGGAACGGATGTCTTGCAAGATAATTGACTAAAAGAAAGATGAACTGACTTGCAAACATTTATATTTAATTCAGGTGGAATAATTCACGTCATTTTACTATCTTTCGTAGCTTATTGTCAAAGTCAAGCAAGATAAGTTTGTTGTGCAGTCAACTATCGAAGTTTTCATGAATGCTTTCCTCGTGAAAGCTGGAGTGATTACCCTAAAATGGTGTTTGGTCGTTCCCGGTGGTCTATGTAATCGAAATTGTGGATTCAATCGATCGCTTACGTTTACCATTGTCACATGTTTTTTTCTAAAACTTTGTTACTCACAAGTACCATTTATTATCTTCCTAAATCCTTATAATCCACTTCAGGGAACAAACCTGACTGAAAGCGAAAAGCGTTCGATTATAGGATAACAGAAATTGTTATGCAGTCTGATTATAAGCTATCTACTTCCAGGAATTCTAAAGGAATCAGAGGAACTGGAGCCTTTCGGTTTTACCAAAAATGATATCCAACATGTGTTTCATTTTTGACGCCGTTTTAGTCAGATGATCATCATATCAGCATGTTTCCTTTCATTTTGTGCATTTTGACAAGCTGTGCTACTTAAATATTCGCAATTCGATATAAAGAGGCACTTGTTCTGAAATCCAACGCTCAGATAGAAAAAAACTCATTTGAGTGCAAATATCACGAATCTACAGCAAATTGAGATAACAATGCGCTAGCTGTCAAAACTTGCCGTCAGATAGAAAGGCCCTGATGTTCTTCCTCCAGCACTTCCCAAACTTGAGGCGGCTTAACTAGCAAAATGACAATATGCATCGTTTGTATTTTTGTTTTTATGAATCCTTGTCTTCCCGGTCGAGTTTTGATTCTTGGCGGCCGATCACCATTATTCGTATCCCAAAAGCATCGCCCATAATCATCTTTCTATCACGCTGAACCCTACAGCTCTAAAGTTGACTAAAAAGGCCACATCGAGTCGTCCAAATTCAGATACCACAATTTTCGTTGACCCCCTTCTAGTGTGTATAGAAAACCAACACATGTTGACTGGACGCCGTACGCACTCTAATTCATGTTATCAGTAAGTCAGTGAACAATTCAACCAAGCATGTATGTTTATTTTACTATTCGTCTGCGTTCGTTTCCGTTTTTCGATTAGCTCTTCATTTTGGTACTCCAATAAAGCTGCTCTAATGATTTTGTAACTATTTAACTAAGAGGAACCATTGCACGAAATTGCGTGGGAGTACATTGAAACATCTAGTTTATACTTCTGATGCGTTTCAAAGTGCTCTTCTATCTCCATATCTGTTTTATTCTTTCATTAGTGAACTTTCGGTTCCAGTCCTTGAACATATCCAAAGTGTGCTGATGATGTCTTTTAGTGACAGAGAATTGGATTTCCTTCGGAATTTGATTCATTCGCTGACAGTTTCTTCCACATCCAACTGTTTTCCAACCAATCTTGTCTTAATCTGTACACATATAAATACCTAGGGTTTTCTTCCGTCTTTCCTGCTTCCCGCTTTCAACTGAATTTGTTGTAACCCTGTATCCGGAATGAATTATATCATGTACCTGGGTCTCACCAGCTACAATAGTCTCCGGTGATTACACACATTTGGAATTGCAAGGGGTAACTGAGGTGCCTCTCGTTTCAGTTACGTAAACTCAAGCAATTTTGGGTTTCACATTCTGTCCAGTCCTCTTTTTTCATCAATGCGTTTTCTCCATTCAACTTAATTGCTCACCGGTAATATTTCTCGACCTCTTAAACTAAGACATCAAAATCGTTCATCACAGTTATGTGATAATCAGTCATATATCATTAATGTCAATCGATTCAATAAACACAGAACTCAGTAGCGGTGACATCGACTCTTGTGTTAATTGTGCCAATAAGATTCTGGACCACCCTCATTATCCACTGCATCCCGATCTGTCTTCTTGTCAGTCCTATCCGAATTTTTGTAAATAAAAAAACTTCGGAGACAATTTCCTTTCAGTATTTTATGTGATATTTGATAGTTTAGTCGCCGGGACGTTCGGTGTACATTTCTAACAGAAATTTGAGCATGTAGACCTACACAAATTATACCAATAAAATATACCTTGTCTGGGATGAAAATTTTTGCCACTTGATCACTACCGCCTAAATTGTAAATGTTTGGATTAGTATCCATTAGTTCCTTTTGGTTTATGGGTTAAAAAACGGAATCTCCCTAATTTAAACCCGGTGTCCAAAACAGTCTTGATATCTTTCGTTCAGAAAGGCTACACCCAGCAATTCATTCGTGAGCCTGACGTTCTTCTTAGGCTATTAATATCAGTGTGTGTGACACCTTTACGTTCACTGTTCGTATCGCTCAGTAGATGTACACAGAGGAAGTTATTTGGTAAGCGTTGTGGAGCCACATCTCTTCACTGGTGCACATCTGTATAAACAATGAACAACAAAAAAATGCCTAGTTTGGATCATCTCGAAGATCTAAACAAAAATTTGATTGTTGGCGAGGCACAAATACAATAGACCTGGATTTTTTATAGCTATTGGTTCAAAATGATATTTAGGGATTCATCGAAGGTTGGAAACAGTACACGAGTAGCTGCATCTGGATGTAACGAAAGAGATGAGAACGTAAAAATGTAGGCTTATAAGTAATAATATTATTATTAATTATTATTGAAATTATTATTAAGTAAGATATAACCGACGAACCGCTACGTCATTTCAAAGTCAAAGTCGACGTTCAAAGATTTATTATGGGTGACTTAACAAAAGCTAAAGCTTATCATGCCCCATAGCATTTTAACAGAATCTTGTGAATAACTTCAAAAATAGAAAATAACAATGATAATAATGTCTGTGATCACTCACGGATGTTGAAATTTTAAGTGTCCCAATGCTGTATCAAGTTGCGATTTAAATAGTTCAACTTTAGGAGCACACACTACATCAGATGGGAGAGAATTCCATACACCACACACTCTGACTGCAAACGAGTGATACCGGCAATCAAGGTGGCTGTTCTGGGTCTTTATCTTTAGTGGATGTCCCATGAGGTGAGAGATGAGATAAAGTCCGCAGAGAACGACAAGGGTGGTTGGGTTGATGCAGTATGTGGTATGCTAATATTAGGTTTCCTTCGAAGTCGCCTGTATTGGTATGAGTAGAGTCCCAATACTTGCAGTCCCTCGGAGTATGTCTTGTTATACAGACCCTTTACCAACTTCGTTGCCAGCCTCTGCGGATGTTCTAGAGCCTTCCTGTCGCGGGTTAACCATGGATTCCATACTTGAACGGCGTACTCCGTGTGTGGCCGAACGAACGCTGATAACCAGCGGGAGAACAGTGCTCATTCGAACTGCCGGAAAATGCGTCTGAGTAGTCCAACTTGATTTAGAGCCATAGATGATGCTCTGGCACAGTGCGTGGAACATCCTAGGTCCTCCTGCACCATAACTCCCAAATCCCTTTCATCAGTGACGCGCGGTAGTTCTCGGTTTCCCAGAACATGGGAGGAACGCGTCTTATGCCGCATGGAAATAACTCTGCATTTGGAAACGTTGAGCTCGATTTCGTTGGCGATTGACCATCGGTGGGCTGCGCCGATCGTTTGTTGGAGTGCTATATAATCCTCAGGAAGCGTCACAGTTCTTCAGATCTTGGCGTTGTCCGCAATTAGCAATGTATTAGGCCCAAGGACATGTGGCAGGTCGTTTATAAATGCAAGAAAGAGACGAGGCTCCAGTACGGATCGTTGCAGAACGCCCCGGGTAGCGATGATAGGCTCTGATAATGAATCAAACAAAACATAAATGGTAAGTGCGCAACTACGCTTGATATGAACCTGGTTCGAACCTGCACGGGAAGTACAAATAACGGCGAAAAGAACAACAACAACAACATCAAAACTGAAACAGATATTTGGAATGCGTATTTGGTGCAGTGCGAGGTGAAAATTTATCCGGCCAATTGAGTTGAAAAGCAAAAAGGAGGATGAATCTGCTAAATATGCTTACAGAGGGTTATCGCTTCCAGTGACCCCTCCATGCTTTTCTTGCACACAGCCTCCTTGTCGAATGAACTACAGAATCTAATAACGTATGACATATCTTAAGTGCTATTCAACTCCTTCTGATTTCCCAATAAGGATAAATGAGTCGAAAGTTGCATATGTAAAACTCATCTGATTGGTGTTCACCCTATCGCAGTTGCAGATGGTTGGTCGTAAAAATGCACTTCTGTAATTTGGGAGAATAAACAATGTGGTGCTGTACTAGACCAATTATATTTTTTAACTGTTTTTGTGGAGTTGTATAATTCATTTACAAAGTATTTTTACCCTAGGTTTTACCGGCAAAGGATTCGGAACGCAACTGAACGCAACTGGAACGATTTGAAATGATATATATAACTTCCAGTTTCAACAAATGTAAGTTTATTCCCACATGAGGGGAAAAGCCTCAACCGAGAAAATACAATTTGGCTAAATGTACCTGAGCTCTCATAAACAAGTGAATAATTTCGTTCTAAACACAGTATGCTCATGTGTATTTTTTTATCCCGTGCCATTTGATTCAACGTAATACATAAACTATTTTTATTTTAACAGAGGAGTCAGAAACATGAGTTTGCACAATGTATCCGTGGTCATTTCGCTGCGTCTGTACACGAGCATACTACAGTCAAAATCATTTTTATATAGTCAGTGAGATAACTACCTTGAAATTAGGATGCGATCGCTAAGTACAATGGAAAATACGACATATTAAAACAGGGAACCGGAGAGGTTAGGGAATTAATCGCCAAGGCCAAGCTAGTGTGACTAACAATTCACGTTGTTTGCATAACTCGGTTTTGAGGGTGCGAATGGCTGGATCCTCGGCAAATTTCAGTAGCTTTGTGTTTGTTGTGTTGTAGATGACATGAAATGCGTAAGTTGCAGTGACACAATGTTTTTGTTTGAATGAGTGTTGTTTATCGAATATCTTGGTCTTTTCTGCTCATTCGATAAAGTAACAGTTTTGAACTTGTCGTTCATCGTTTTCCTAAGCCACATTGGGATGTGTTCGGCCATTCGGTGACGTAACTGCCTCTCTGTCCTGTCTGTGTAGATGGCTGAGCATCCACATTTGAATTGGTAAATGCAGTTTGATTTGGCGGAGGGGGCCAATGGTTCTTTCACCGATGTCGATGGTATCCGGATGGTAGTGAAGACAATGACCGGGTCAACTGCGTAGTAGACACGCTTGACGGTAGAGTTCAGCCACTTGCTGACTAATTCCATCACATTATCGCCTTGTATGATAACTTCAAAAAAAGTTCCGTTTTGGGAGCAGTTATTGGTTTTTCTACTTTTGGTGCATTATTTGTTTGTTTCGTTATTTGTTTTCATTAGACTGCAAGAAAAAGAAATATTTCTGGTTTTTATCAATCAAGTGCCAGATACGATTCTCCTTACCTCCAATGGTCGCAATCTTTTCTGTTTATCTAATCTCAACTAGTAATTTACAGTTGGAGGAAGACAATAAACTGTGGATGGACAAAATGATTAACTAGATACAGCAGATATTGATCAAACGAGTTTATGCTCTCCTTCGAAGAAACGAAAACCATAGAAACAACTCAGTGTTATCATTTCATAGTTGCTCCCGCGTAGCTGGATAGTCACGTGCGAACTGAAGTATTGTCTTGTGCGTTCCGTGTTTAAGAAGTATCATGTACTCAACGAATATAGTGTCTTTTTAATTTCCAAAACTGGGAATAAGAAAGATGTGAAGTGTTTTCAGGATGTGTGAGTTACATGAGACATGCTATCAGCAAATGATGAATAGCTTTTTATCCGGTAGAAAAACACTGGGTATTCCGTTTGATTTATCACACAACTCTCATGACAGTTGCAGGCACGAGCTTAAGGGTTTCATTTGTGAAAATATGTGGTTGCTGAACCAAAGAAATCATTTTTGTTTTTTCACGACCAAACAGAAAGGTTGAATCGCAGAATGCGGACCCGGCGTTCTATGAATTTGAAGAAAATGATAATATCATTCTGAGAGATCTATGTCGACTCAAAACTGTGATGCCGCAGGCAATTTGAAAGTGACAGATTTTCCTTAAAACAGGTTAAACGAAGCCAACTATTCGTTTCATTTGCGCAGAGTAGAACATTTAGGATCAGGGGCTATATAAATAAAGGAACTGAACATGAAACTGGACAGAAAGCTTGAGAAAGCAGAGGGTAGCGGTAAGTTTATCTGATGTGTACATTCGTTTTAAACATGTTCAGAACAATAGAGAACCTGTTAACCTAAGATACGATAGATGGTGTTCCATCAATTAACTAAGGTATAGTGATCAACTTATACATACCGAAAACATTTAAAGAGGACATGTGTTAATATTTTCTCCCGGAACGGCTTTACGTGCTTGACATCTGAAAACTCTTGTTTATTTCCGTTTTTCATGGATGAAAACTAAGTTTGGTACTGATTTTGTAATAGGATTTACACACATGGTTCAGTTGATAATTGAAGTGCGTTTGGTAACTTTGTACAGTTCAACTAACAGCCGCCATACGAAAAGTGCAATATAATGAACTAGCATGTCAATATTCCCTTGCCGGTATTTAAATGCCAAATAGTCTCTTTATAAATTCTTTTGGACGCGACACGTACGATGAATGTTCTTTCGTTTTAATTGAGGGGTAATATGTACACGTTACATAACCAGGGATAAAGAATCTAAATAACTATGATTTTTAAAATAAGGGTTTTCAAAACAAATGTATTTTGTCAGCCCACATGCAAAAACGCCAGTCTCTGAAAGGATTTTCAACTTCACTGCGTTACGAAACATCAAACCTGTGTGATGTCATCTTGATAATTTTGTTTGGTTAAAACTATGGCAACTAATGGAAACGTTAGAATGCTACAAAAACGCTCAAGACCAATATGAAATAAGTAAATTCGTTAATTCAGATGAGAACATTCAGCAATTCTGACTCCAGTTATTGAAATGCATATATAAAAATAATCAATATCGGTATTGATGCAAGGATCAAAACATTTAGGGCAAAACGCAAAAAATACAAAACTAAAGGCATCACGCGCAAGGGCTTGTTTAGGAGTTTGTCTGTGATAGACAGTGCTTGCCCTAATTGCGACAAAAAATTCACGAGGAAAGGTATCCGAGACATTCGCATATTTTTTCAAAACACCATTACATGGCACTTCTGCTGACAGCGACATGAGAATGTAAGCTTAACACACCCGATCATGCCAGTAGTTTAAGAATATATTTGTCAGTGCAGTGAAGCACAACGAATTGACAGATGCTATCTTCAGGATTAGGTGATTACACATCTCGGTTTTACTTTGCGGACCCCTAAAAAGCGTCAAAAGATAATAATAGTAACAGGAATAATAATAATAATAATAAGACATAGGAGAATTCCGAAAGATTCTAAAACCACTGCACGTGGTGTTGCCACCATTCATCAACCAACTTTTACTTCATTTAGAGTACAAAACATATTCTGATCCGTTCTTTTTTTCTTTTTCCTTTCACTTCCTTTTATTGAATATACAAAAATATAATCCTCAGGAAGGGGGAAGCGGCCAACCAAAGGGCTGCCATTCAACACACAATGGGCGGTGTTGGTGGGATTCCGAACACAACCACGGATGATGATTTGCTGACGGTAT
>UZAN01049995.1:10721-21141 GCA_900618425.1 Echinostoma caproni
TCAACGGCGGACCGAGTCGAACACAGCGAGAACAGGGGACGAAAATAGCCGGTGGAGAAGATCGCATATATAAACGAACGGTTACAGACAGAACACTGCCACTTCACAAGCACTGATGATGTCACCTCGGCTGGTGATGAAACGTTGGCAAACAAATTGCCAAGCTCGGCGAACAGGCGAAATGGAATCTTCTACCCTCTTCTTCCAATTATTGACCTCAATTTGAGACTGTCCTTAAGTAAGTATTTTCCCACTCTATGATATTTAAGAGCATGTCTATGAATATCCAACAACAATTGTTCGCTCACCAACTCATTTTCTCAATGCTATCAAGGGAATGTTCAAATTTTCCGTCTCAATCTTTTCCAGCCCGTAGCCAAGGTCAACCGGTGTTTGATAGCCTCTTCTTCAGTTCTATTTGTGCGTTCCAGTCAAGCATACAACAATATCAACATGTCTCAGCTGTCCAGAAGAAGAAACGTATGCGTGACAATATGCCAATTAGGAACCATATTGTTTTGTGAGTTACCGATATGCAGCACTCTGAATACAAGCAGATCAGTGATCATAAAATCACACAATAGCACTCGCATTGAGATATTGGAATTCCCCGATAGCATCAAGTAGAAAGAAGGCTATAGAATGATCACTTAGTTTATTGGAAGAAACCGAACAGATTGAATAATGTGCATAATAATGTAATTGTTCAAAAATGAATTGAACAATCCCATTTGAGTTCTTTCAGTCATGCCATTCCTGATTTGATCGGTACAAAATGTTGGCTTTATATATGTCATCGTTTTAGTGCAACGCATAAATCTTTGACTAGCTCTATTTTGAATCATTGAATCACATCATAGAATCACAGAGAAGCACCACACATTAGCATCGTAATTTATGTGTGTGGTAAATCCTGTGTTGTTTCGAAATAGAGTTTGTAGATATGATAACATCAGTCTGTGTTTCTGTGCGCGGTTTAAACGTAATCCCTTGGTCGATTCATCGATTCAACCCAAGATATCATAGGTACAACACAGACATACATCAGCGCAGCTACCGAATCAACAATGCCAAACAAACAAGTTCAAAACAACTTCACAGTGCATTCCCAGCTTTACAGTTCCCATTTCCTTTGATCTATATGAGATTAAATGCATCAGATTTTCTAGTTACTGATTTGAACTGACTATCCTTCGAACTTGACCTTGATGGATCGAGCCTGATAGGGTTGTGGCAATCCAGCCCGTAACCAGCATAGAAGACCTCACTTGGTGGTAGGCTCTCGATTGGAGTTGACAGGCCATCACTTGTGACCCCCTTTGGTGCCGTAGGGCTCAAATGAGCTGAATTATCACTATCACTGAAGATGATAACTAAACAAACATGAACGGGCAATGCGGTTTAGCCCTAATATGAGCTGGTTGGCACAGTGGTAACGCACACCCCTTTCATGCAATAGGTCCGAAGTTCCAAGCCCCTAAGGGACGGTAGATATGCACTACTGATGACCTCTAGTAAGAATGAAACTCAACTCTAGNGCTTCCGAGTGTATGGTTGACTGAGGGATTGTGCGTAAAGTTGAAGTCCGAGGGTATGCAGTTCAAGTCAGTATCAATTAACCCTCATCACTTCTGATAAGTGATAAGAGTTAAATGCCAATTTTCTAGATCATTAAATAAGTCAAAGAGTGATTTGCACTTGGATCTTCAAATGCAGCCAAAATGATCGGCATAGGGATAGGATCATTTGTTACCAGCATCAGAATTATATCATCAAACTACTCGTTTCAATTCGTATAGGGTAACATTCATCAACGGTGTTCAGAAAAAGAGAATGACCGGCGATCGACGGCAAGACTTTCTAGGACCAGTTGAGCACACTAATCCGTACAAATCTTTAGCTTTACTTCAAGCTTGAACTTCGAGATGAATTGAAGGTTGTGAGGTAGGTTTGCACTCGAATAAGATACAATCAAAGCCAGGGTTCAACCGTTTTGTGAACATGTCTTCGAATCTTTGACTCTCAGGACATAGTATGGGAAAGATAAAGTACTCGTTCTGTGCTTGCGAATCTCTGCTACCGAACGCGGTTGTTCTATACAATTGTGGATAGTGACAACGGTGGCGGGAAATGTTAAGTTAAGGTTTACTTCTTTAATGGATTATTTATGCTAACTCCGATCTCTGCACCACCAGAACTTTTCTATTCCAGATTAGGCCGTAATTAATTACCCACAGCCCACCTTACCCACACCTCGTTCTCAACTAACTTACTCGTAGTTATGATGTGAACTGTCCTGACCCTATAAACAAACAATCAAATATTGCTTCGTTCCGTTAGTAGCACGTGACACCAGCGATCCGACTCACTGATTCAATTCTTCCTAGAACTGGTTTGATGGACATCACTTGGATTCCAATCCAACTAGCACATATCTACGCCTTCTGCTCCCCTACCCCTGCCCCCATCAATTTCGACCACACTGGCTTTGTTGACAATGTTTGTGACGGATATTGGTGTGCCTGGAACAATCGCAGTTTTCTCGCCTGAACCTGGTTGTTATGGCAATGCCATTCAAGTGGATAACGTCACTGCAATACGCCAATTTGTTCTGCCGCTTCGGGGCGTCTATAACATCCGAAATCATGTGCTTCATCCAGCCGCGCAACAATTCGGTTTTATGAGTCGGTTAAACATCATAGATCACATCAGGTGGAAGGGAGAAATAAGGTGAATTAATGGAATGAAAATGATTTCTAATTCTCCACGGGTTTCGTATCACCAGTTACATTTTATTTGTGTCAGGTTAAGAATTGAAAACATTCCAGAATGATAAAGGTATATCAAAAATGTAAGAAATTGATTATTTCGTGCAACAACAAGGTTGTCCATTGATTCAGATTGAATAAACCAATTTGTGCAGTAACCCGACTCAGTTGCCTGGAGGAGTGAGCAAAACTCCGGAATAATTGCATGACCTTTTGCCCTCCGTTAGGAAGTTGGCGACAGGGCAGTCAATAAAATTTAGAATGATATTTTGATCACCAGGAATTTCAGAATATTTTAAATATGCACCGTACCCGCGGTTGTTGGACTGGCGCAAATCAAATGATCTGCTATGGTTTCGCTCTCGTTAGAACGCCCACGTGGTGCACTTTATATCGACTCATCTCGGGTTCGAACTTTGAAACGTTTTCATATAAAATGTGTTACAGCTGTGAAAAACAGCTCATGTTAAAATTGAACCGATGTGCTGAGTCAACTTTAGTTAGTCAGTCAGCTTTCGAGACGCTGTATGCTCTCTGTTATTTTCTAGCGACCACCTGCTACCAAACTAGGGTTTCCATACATCTAAACCGGCTTGGATAAATTTTCAAATGACATTTCACGTCTCATTTAAGGTTAATGAATATGGACTGCTAGTATTATTAATTTCGCCCGACTACCCTTCAGGCTTTCTCTACACGCACAGTCCGTTGTTATTCCTGTCAATCATCTGTTCAGGAGGTAACATCATCGATGTTTGGATCTATTGTAGCTCACTAGGGATACATATCCACCTCCAAATTTAGGGTTAGAACTTTAAACTCCTTGAATGGAAACTCTGTACGTTATCACTATCGATATGCATCGAGTGCTCGGTTTGTTGCATAGAGTGTGGATTATGTTTTATTATGAAGTTTGAAGGGTTAACGGACTAGACTTATCCAACACTAAGACCCATTATTGAGTGTAAGATAGAACACAAAATGGGTAGCAGGTTACGAAATTATACAACTTCTGTGTTCTGTGAAGCCCAGATGGAGATAAAAGCCTGCCTACTGCATTTTGCTTTAATGATTGTAGTAGAAGTAGTAGTAGTACGCACAGAATCCGGATCACGAACCACGCAATAGGAATCACAGGAAACGAATCTATGATCAACTATCACGGACTGGATTACGGAAGAACTGGACCGTAATGGCACGAGCTCGCAATATCCTACGTGAACGAGACGCGAGGAAAAGGCCACAAGAATGGTAGTTCTGAATTCGTTTATTGGAAGAAACGAAGGCAATTAAATAATATGTACAAAAGAGGATTATTGGTTATCTAGACTTCCACCAATCATATTGCAATACTGCTTGCATAATTCTGCTTCTGTCTGCAGTCTCGGATTGGCTGGCACGATCCACCAATGGTGTATGGTCAGAAGCCGTGACGCGTATGCGCGTCATTGACGTCACATTTCAAATTCAATTGATCGCAGGCGTCCAGAAACTGTATCGCGCCGCTCCAGGGTAGGCCTGGATCACCACATTTTCGCATGTCTATGCAAATTTATCAGGGTTTCCTATCACATCAGTGGACAAATCACGAACCCATTCTATAAGGAATGACGAGGCAGGTATGGGAATGGCATGTGAATCGACCAGTTGAGAAAAGCAAGTGAAACACTGTGGCTATTAGTGAGCTCTGCTAGACTGTCCTGGCAAGCGACTATCTGCCTTTCTCCTCTTAAGCCCTAGGGAGTCGTAAACCTGCTTTGGGGGTTATATATTGAACATATAATTTCTGATATTTCACGTTTTTTAGACAGAGAATGGGTGTTATTTCGAACCTGTGATGTGATTACACGTGTCAAAACGAACCAGTTATTCAACCAAAGGACTTTGGTTTAAAAAACAAAGTGTTATCTACCGTTTCCCTGGAATTAATGGTATTATTTATAGAAATAAGGCTGTTAAATGAACCTAATTGGTCCTAAACCCATGATAGCCCCCTCAAACATATCGAAAGACTGTGCCTCAGTATTTCACTATCTTTATCGATCGAGGAATTCATCATTCAACTGGTTATTATTCTATTTCATTCGAGGAATTAGGTACGAAGTAACAGGGTATTCTAGGTGCTCGATTCGACTATGGCATTACTGTGATTAAAGGCTACCTTGATTCGAGAGCAAGAGGGAAAATCCGAAATGTTTGATGAAAGCATGAGTTACATCATTATTTCTCTCTACCCGAGAATGTCCATGCGGCTCACGAGCTGAGAAGCAATCCTGACTGAAATCGTGATTGAGGCCTACTCTTGCGATCGCATCCCATCAGCGTATGAGAAGAGGTTACTTTTGACAGAGAAATGATCAAAATATTTCAATTAAGTTTTCAATTTCAGCCCTTCGTTTTCCAGCTATCCAACAATTTTTTTTCGGCCCATTTCACCATAAATTTTGATCAGATCACAATTATTTTCAAAATGTTTGCTTCCATATGGATGTTGATTCTTTACCCCCTACACTTTCCGAAGTTCCACGGCTTGATCGGCCGGTGCTTGTGGTGTGACCCACATTCCCTCTTACGATGTGGCACTGTGATTTGTTCCTCATTTGACGGCCATACCGCATGCGTCAGGGGGTGTTGGACGCATATACAGCTTGCACTATTCATCGTTCAGCCCTTTTCGCTCAGCGAATGGGATCATGGTGTTTTTGTCGCAACGAAATATCATTGGGCTATGAGAATATCACATGAGCTGCATCGATCCACTCCCTGTCCGGAAAAGGGGATCACAGTTTAACCCATCTCATTTCGATATCCAAACAGGGGTAGTAGATAGCCGCAACAAAGGTGGAAAACATCGCCTGATTTAGCAAGACAGTGCAACAAAGGTGGAAAACATCGGCTGATTTAGCAAGACAGTGCAACAAAAGTTGCTTGAATCAATCGACCAAAGACTGATTGGCTTCTTTCTCCCCGGCATAAAGATCCCCGAACTAGTGAGGCTACACGAGATCCGTAGTCTTTGCAAACTCTGTAGGCTCTATGATAGTAGTCAGCCTACCAAAATGGATTAATATGTATGTATTGATATGTACACAGCTGATGAGACTACCACAAAATAGTTGAATTCAACACATCCTGGTATCATGATGCTTCTTCTTGCTCTCACGAGAATTAATAAAAAACCGTTTCTTCCTCCATTTTATTACGGTACTGTTAAGACCGAAAGTGCAACCGCAACGCTTAGCACAGTATTTTAGGGGCCCGTAACACAACACAAGAAATCAAAACACACAAGAGAGTGTGCTGATCGGATCCGGGGCCACGATTTAACGAATGATCGTGAGAATATATCAATTGATTAGACGATGACCTAAAACTAGGTCAAGCTGGCGCAAGGACAAAACGGATTGGAAGGATATTAATGCCTATCATGAGAAACGGTGTCACGTGATTGGGATAGCAATGGGAAGTGGTGGACAAATGCTTACGTAGCAGGTACAGATGAACGAATCTGCGAAGTCATTGCTGCCACTGTAATTGTTCTGTGATCTCACGGGCTGGTTTGTATTCGTCCTCCGGTTAAACCCGGTGAAGTAAAAAAAATATTCCATTATTTTATACGGTAATTGAATTGACTCTTCAGTTACGGCTATCTGGAATTTTCTACCCAAAAGAATTCAAAACGTTTTAGACTGAACTGAAATGGTAACTATAACCGTAAGCAACGTTAAAATTTGACCTTGACAGAGAAATCGCAAATTTTGTTCATTTCATAAGACGTTACATTGTTCAGAGCATTCGGCGTATTTATGTGAATGTATTGCATTTTGGTCACGACAAGTGAATTCAACCTTTCGGTACATTCCCAACGGTTTCGAATGCGAATCTCACCCTTGAGTTACCTCTTGTCTGGTGAAGATTCCAACCTAGGCCTAGAGGCTTAGTTCTCATTCGACACCTTTCCCTATCCGTTCTCCAACATATCCCACCGCACTCTCCAAGCCAGTCACGTTTTACTATCGTTAATTTGTGTGTCGGGCCACCGTGTTTCTCAGTACGAAGCAATCGTTTCTCGAGGATCGTGCATGGGAATCGGACGGCACTATACATACACTGCAATACACTTTTCCGATACGCATTCAGCACACAGGAGTTTTAACCAATCGGGTAATCTCAGGCACATGCAATCGCATTGGCTGAATATCGGACACTTAATACATGGGGCGTGCGATTGAGAAGCTGTAGTAGTTGTATTATGCACTGATCACGAAATAAGAATCACGGACGCCAATTAGTCACTGGATCACATTGGTACTTGCACGACATTATCCCACGTAACCGAGACGCGAGGAAAAGGCTACAGGAGTGGTAGTTCGTTTATTGAAAGAAATCAGGGGGATTAAATAATATGTACAAAACAAGTTCATTGGTCATCCAAGCTTCTGTCAATTGCGTAATAGTATTTCTGGCATTGTTCCGATTCTGTCTGGGCTTCACGGTTTCTGATTTTTTTTTCATTTTTACTTCCTTTTAGTGAGTGTACGAAGATACAATTTTCAGGAAGGGAAAAGTGGCCAACTAAAAGGCCGCCGTGCAACACACATAATGGGGAAAGACAGGTGGTAGTGGTGGTGGGATTCGAACACACGTCCTCCGGGGTGATAAATGGTGACGTTATCACCAG
Organism: Echinostoma caproni; assembly: GCA_900618425.1. Taxonomy (NCBI): domain Eukaryota; kingdom Metazoa; phylum Platyhelminthes; class Trematoda; order Plagiorchiida; family Echinostomatidae; genus Echinostoma; species Echinostoma caproni. The sequence goes on from UZAN01049995.1 coordinate 18,171, forward strand.
GCCACCGCCGCTATGGTTTTTTATACAGAAACTGTGACACTGCTTTGCTGACGTCACCCGGGAAGCTTTGATTTATCACAGTTGTCCGAAAACTGTAACGTGTCGCTTCGTGGTATGCGTCATCTCGTAGGCTAGGATCACCACAGAAACCTGAAATGGGAGCCTACGTCCGGTTTCGTAGTTCGTTCCATTGATTATGCATCGGTATAGTTTGTCAGATGGAGCACATGCTCACATTTGTGATGCAAGTTTTGCCATATTAACTTTGTTCGCATCGGAGAACAAGTGCTCAAAAAATCAAACCTCAGCAGGTATTCCTGCACAAATTATTCCCTCCTCATTGACATTTTATTATTTTTGTTCTGTTAGCCTTTGTAACACCAGAAATAGACGGTAAAATTTGTGTCATCCACGCTTTTAGAATTAACACTTCAATTATGATTCGTGCATTCATACTTTCGACTTACCTTTCTACTCGTACCCCGATCCCCTCCATACACACGCTTGGTCACACGAAAACTTTGATCAAACGGGCTGATTGATTCAGATTAATAATGGTACAATGTTAACGGGTGCATTGACGTTAAGTTCTATCGTCGACATTATGAGCTCTCTATTGTGTTGACCCATTCGCGCTTAAGTTAAAGCCTATCAGAAGTTCGCATATGATCTCGAACAATGAACATTTCTGTCGCTGAGCCTCCTGAGAACAAAAAATAGCAAACAAGCTCGATTTCGATACCACATCAACTGGCTAAATACAGCACAATTTTTAATAGATTAAACAGGCCGGGAGACGTAACCTCCGTCCATGAACTCTCACTCATTCGCCTACCCACTCATTCACAACCACCCTGTCTTCCACTTTTCACGCATACACACAAACATCAATTATCACAAGTCAATCGTTTGTCTTTAAACTCCGATTTCCTTTGTCGATATTTGTCCTCCTCTCCTCGCCTGTTAATTTACTATAACTTGTGCTGTTTTTAGCCAGTTGGTGTAGCACCGAAAACGACCTCGTTCGTTAACTTCTGTTCTCATGAATACTCAAACGGGAAGAACTTCATTGAGTTTTGTCTGGCGGCCAGACTCTGTAACGTTTCTGATTATAGATTCAGATGAAGGTGTTTTGCGTACTATGGAGCTCACTTCTTATCGTGTATACGGTCAGGGGTTAAGGTCGTGACGACCGAGACCTGTTTTGTTGCAAAAGTAAAGGATTTCGGTTTACTGGTTGTGAAATCTGTTACGATAGACAGTGGATGAATCGATGATGTGGACGAAATATTAGCGAACGGCATCTATTTTTCATTATTTGGGTACATCCGTGCACTCGGCGTGAAACTTTTCATATAAAAATCATTGCATTCATCCAGAGTCCTCTCTCATGATCAGGTCAAATTTGACAGGAAGGACTGAGTTTAACGTATGAAAATTATCCTGAAAGTTAATCGTTAACAATAGGTGAAAAACTGCCTGTTTAAATACTTATTTACATAAGTTGTAAGCACTTACAAATACCTAAACACTCTTTTCAGCATGGTAAACACAGCTATACAGTATATATACTTTATATTCTCTTAGACGTTAGACAACCTTCCTTGGAAAGATAGACAAAAACACAATGGTAAGTATAAGGTCACCATAAATATATGTTTATCGCATTATTCAGGAGTGTAATTTTATCACCAATCACACGAATAGCGACACACGATGCGGGAATCCGAATGTCCAGGATCGGGAGAGAGATCCATCCAATCAGCACTAGTGTCCAGTATTAATCTCACAAATTTTAACTCTGAGTTCGGAATCGCACACATCGTTGTCCTAATTTTGCTGTACGATCTATCCAATGATTCAACCATGGAATCGGGATCAATAAACCCCGACTCGTTCATAGTATCGACGGCGCGCAAACGCACTAAGAAAATGCTTCGCCATCTGTGACCCATGGCAATAAAGCTGATCATCAATCGGAGGCCAACCATGGTCCTGACTGGTGAATAACAACTTGATAGTATGGGTCTGAACCGAATCCGTAGAGTATCAGCAACCGGTACCGAGCAGAGTTCATACAATGGAAGAAAATTTAACCCATTTAAAGCTGGAAAAGGTATTTTGAGACAACGGATCGATAACAGAAGGTAGCCGTGCGTGCCGATTTACTGTATCGGAAAGGAAATAGATACGACAAACTCCTGTTGTATTGTATCGTATTATATTCAAGCTTTAGCGAGTTATATATACAAGCGTTCAGACAAAAAATAGACCACCGTTACAATTCTGGTAAAAACGGGGAAAAAGTGGGATGTGAAAACGTACGAAGGTATGAGTTAATTACCAAATGCATTAGAAAGCTCAGAGCGAACACTTTCGTTGTCGGTCAGTATCCGGGCAAGATAGGGTACCAAAGACTTTCTGTATGCGGATATGTGATATGGGATAAGTTTGTACTTGGAACGGGTGAAGGGGTGGGATTTGCATGCACACAAGTCAGTGTGTAGAGGATGGGTGCAATCAGATAGGATATTCTCCGAAAACGTCAAACACGCATCAATATGGGCATTAAGCTTATTGCCAATCAGAACAGATAATGGAACTTGGGAGACACGGCTGATCATTGAAAGGCCACGCCTCAGTAACTTGAAATCGACCTTCAACAAACCAGGGAAAATTACAGAAGAGCAATAAAGGGGTATAGGGAGGACACATTGTTGAACGAAAGTGTTTATCCTTGACGAGTCAGAACAGAATTGGCGCAGTCTTCAGATCTGAAAAGAGAGCCTTTTCAACTTGCGAGCAATACTTTGGGTATGTAAGGACCAGCGAAGGTTACTTCACATGGCTGACCCTGCTCAGCGGCTTTCCATGAATCTGGACATTGTCAGAGGGAGATGGGGTACGGTTTAGAGTGAAAGTACATTCAAGGTATTTTTCAGGATTAAGATTAAGACCGGAAGAAGTGGAA
>UZAN01049996.1:1185-18148 GCA_900618425.1 Echinostoma caproni
ACAGCACCAATTCCGACGTCGGACTCATCGGTGATGAGTGTAGTAGGTTTTGATGGTGAAAACGGGGCAGAACAGGACGATCAGTAACGCAGCGAATGAAACCACGTAAGATATCTTCACACTCCGCCGACCATTCCCAAGCGTCTGAACACTGAGCACAGAAAAGCGGCTGCGCCCTTGTAGCAAAGTTTGGGATAAACCGGGACTAGTACTGTAGATATCTCATCACGGATCTCAAATGCATTTGATCCTTTGGAGATTCGATGTTGGTCAACGATTTGAAACGTGTTGAATCGGGACGGTATCCTTGGGAATCAACTGTGAGTCCTAGAAACTCCAACTCACTCACGCCAAACACACATTTGGACGGCTTGATAGCCACGTTCCTGGCGGCGAATCGTTCCAGTAGCTACGTAAGACGGGCATCGTGTTCTTTCTTATTAAGGCCGAAAATGAGAACGTCATCTTGATGTGAAAGCACAATGTCGAGTCCTTTGATTGCACTGTCTATTGCCGATTGAAAGAGGCCCGACGACACAACGGGAGAAAATTGTACTGGTACATTCCCCGCGGCGTGTTGATTGTTGTCAAGTAGCGAGATTCGACATCGAAGGGAATCTGCAGGTATGTGTCCGCCAAATCGATCTTGGAAAAACACTGGCAACCATGCAATGACTTCACGAAATCCCCTTGTTCCATGGTGGTCGCTGCACATCTCGGCAATCTGGGATCCAACCTCAGTCGATAGTCTCCACAGATCCCTGGTGTCCTACCATCACTTTTCATCGCCACGACGATCGGGGTCGCCCAAGAACTGGATTCAACATTGATAATCACACCATCCTGCTCCATGTTCTGTAACGCTTTCAGGACACCTTCCCGTTGACCGTATGGGAGGACGCGTCGTTTTAGGAAAATAGGTTCACCGTCCACTTCCAACTTTACCGATGGTACTTTTATGCCACCAAGGTTACCGGAACACTGTACAATCAAATGCTGGAGAGGTGAAGTGATTGGCATATCGCAGGCCCAGAATAGACGGACTGTGGGCTGGCACCAGGAATCGGATTGGGATTGACACACCGGATTCAAATTGAACGCGCAACATCGTTTCACCAAGTAATTGCAACTGATGGCCAGTAACCCCATGGAGGCGCACAGAAATCGGGGCTAGAACAGCATTAGGACAAATCGCAGTGAGTGCTAATTTCGGTAGCATAGATTCACTACTTCCTGTGTCCATGATGAATCGATGCTCCACACCAGACTCGAACCTCATTGGGGCGAACACGAACTGGCCGTTGGGTTCAGTGGTCTGCAGCGTGTAGATTGGGCTTGAATTCTCATCTACCGATGAGATTGCACTTGGGCATTTATTATACCTTGCGGATATGGCCCATCTTACCGCAGGCATGGCAAGTGGCATTACGGAATCGACAAGTCGAACGAAGATGGTGTTCACCACATGAAAGACAGCGGTTGGTTGCAGCCTTCGGTTGTGTTCAGCTTGAACTGGGAACTTACGAACCTGGGGTGAATTATGAACATTGGATGCGTCACGTAATGGTTTCGTTGATTGCCGATGGAATAACACAGGAGTATTCGCATTTGTGGAAGCACACAAATAATCACTTTGCTCACAGATTTTCGAGCCTCAGCAAACGTGATATCTTTTTTTTCCAACATCTTACGTTGCAATGAGATGTTGTTGATTCCAGCTATGAGATGGCCATACAGTTGTTCTTCCAATCGGTCACTATAGGTGCATTTTGGCACCTGTTTGTTCAATTGGAGAATGAATTCACGGCACGGTATGTTGCCTGTTCTGACCATTGAATTGAATTTGGCCCGTTTAGTGGCCTGAAAATCCACTGGGAGAATGTGGTCCAGCAATAGGGAATTTTAAATTATCGAACGGCAATTCAGCAGGAACATTCGGGAACGCTAGATTCCTTACCAGGGAATAGAGCTCTCGGTCGCCCAACATCAAAAATAGGACCAACTGATTTTACATTCCTCCTTTCCGGATGCTGTACCATAATTGGGAACGTTCTACCCACTCTTCGATTTATGATGGGCTTCCGTGCAGATTCAATGGTTCAAAGACAGGAATCTTCATTACGCGACGCCAAATTGTGGTAATCAGAAAAGTACTGAACGTAGGAATACGAGAATCCGGACTGTACTGCTCAGAACTGAATTGGCTCCAACCCGAACTGCGGACACCAATGAAATACACGAGGAATCGTAGCAGCAAATGCTTATGTTTATTATGGAATTAGATCATGTTTTATAGAATGTAATAGTCCTTGTGATTGGTAGAATGAGCGTCCTCCAATCACGCAACCGTTTGTACCGACGCATTATACGTACTAACTTGGATGTCATGTTCGCCCGGTGTACCATTAGTCGAACATCCTGAACGGTGATTGGGTGGTATAAAACTGTACCTGGTTGTGCATGGATTGCGGTCACGGAAGTTTGGATCACCACAAAAACCTAAGGCATCCGTGTCGCCCCCTTTCCGAAGTTTTCACCCAAGGTTCAGTTTAGAGGACATTCATTCAAACTAGTGGTCTTAAAATGCCGCTTGGAATACTGGCGTCAATCATTTGCAGTCAGATTGCATTCGACCTGGAACTCTCTCCCATCCTACGTCGTCTGTGCTCCAAGTGTTTATTCTTTCTAACTGAGACTTGATGAAGCATTAGCACACGTTACATTCCAACATAGAGCTGCGTGCAGCAGTGGAAGAAGCACGTATCATGACCACCGCACGAACCTAAGGTACGAGAAAACATGAGCTTGTAAGTTCCCATCATAAATCTTTGATGTTTGAAAATTTTAACCGGAGAATGGGAAGCGCGGTATACGTGTTTTCACAAAAAATTTCTTATTTGCAATAACACCAACTGTATGTGTGTCTGGAATACGTCTTTGCAGAAATCGAACCGCGTGACATTGGGTTGCTCAATCCACTCCTAATACGGCTCACACTTAGCACCAGGATGAACACGCGTTCAAGTTGGACTGATACAGACGACCATCTGTGTGTGTACGCACGTGTGTGAGCCTGTGTTCAAATGCCAATCTGGAACCAATCTGGCCACATGTATTCAAGCAATTTGTGATCCGACCATTTCCGCGTTCCGTGAACCAATAATCCATGCTTTGTGGACACGCGTATGGAGAGACTGAACTATAATCATGCATTATGAATTGATTATAAACAAAAGTGACTCATTCTGTGCGTGCAGGGTATCTGACCTTCTCTGAATTGATGTTTGCTTTTCCATTTTGAGATTCAAGGTGAACGTACTGGTACCAAATGTTACCATTTACGTCCTAGACAAACGCACAAACAAGGAATGCTGGAAGCCCACACCATCATCGGTACACAACTCCCCGATATCTACCTATCTACCTAACGGGTAAATTTCGTCTCAAACAGGTCTTGGTGGAACATATAGTATGATAGCCACAACGATCTGTTTACATGTTTCCTCTCTCACAATGTAAAAGTGTGTTCCAATATCCGAATTCGTTTTACGCATTATCATAAGTGTCAAGACCGAATTTCAATCGAGATGCCCCGTAATTTAGGGCTCGTAACCCAACACAGAAAATCAAAACACGCAAGAGAGCATGCTGATCGGAATCGGGTTAAAGATTTAATGAATGATCGTGAGAGTATATCAATCGATTAAACCATGGCCGACAATTAGGTCAAGCTGGCGCATGGACAAAACGGATTGGATGAGTATTAGTCAGTGTCTGTCGTTAAACAACTGTGTCACGTGAATGGGCGAGCAATGGGAACCGATAGATGAATGTGTACGTAGCAGTAAGCTACTCAGAAAAAGAAAAGAATGACTTTGTTGGGATCAGACCAATCGATTGCGAAACCGTCTGTCACTTTATAGTACACGCATAGCTTCGGTTAATTCCCGTGCCAAATGGCAAATGATCTAACCCCGGTTTATTGCACGCATATGGGCGAATTACACACGCACCTGTGTGTATGAGCGTAGGGCGAACCTGTGTTGAGTTGTTAGACCGGCTACCACAATTTATTGTCAGCAAACTGGTTCTCGTTTTCCCCCCGTAAATCAGTGAAACCGGGTACGTTTTAATCCAGAAAAGGACCATTGTACATTATGACTACTTGCTTGGGTGGTTCAAGCAATCCGGACACGGGGGAAACTGATGAATGGACCGTTTCAATCATATCATTGTTTGTTTAACCGCACGCTATATGTTGAAACGTGTACAGGTGTTGACCAAACTCGTGCAACATCATCTTCATTTGGGGGATCCATTTCAGCTTGCAATATCATACTTATATATAGATGGCTTTGATTAAAGTGTATTTATTCCTGACTTTATCTCTAACATCTATGTTCTTAGTTCTTTTCTGTCACCGTTTGAATTTGCGTGACCTTGAGTGGTAAGGGTGTGCGGTGTATTAGAGGAAAGTTGCAAATTCTGTTTGGCATTCAACTTGGTGGATTCCATGCTAAAACGACTGCCTGCAGTGCTCAAAAATGAAGGAAGGCAAATGGAACATGAACCAGATGAAAGCAAAATACCTGTATAACGTCGATGAGTCATTTTAATAAATAAAGTAAAGTTATATTGTCTACTGTGACTTTGTTATCTGACAACTGATGCACCAGCAACCGTCATCAAAATCGCAAAATTGTACATTTTAATGGCATATGGCTAACAAAAGCAGTGACATAAGTGGGTATTATATCCTATATGTTGCGTCTGATGTGGGGCAATATCATATTCAGTCTCGTGAATGAGGCTGGAAAAACGAAGCATTGAGAGGGACAAATGTGATGAAAATGAGGATGTTGCACGAGTTTGGCCAATACCTGTAGTTGCCTATACGAATCATAACTATAGTTTTATCGGATTAATCTCTGTGTCTTTCCAGAACTGATAGTCCTTATGAAACCGTATTAAAATAACGACCGTTTTGAGGTACAATCGTCGGTTAATGTGTGCGCACAAGCAGATTCCCCTCCAATCTGTTGTGTTTCACATTCTCCATTTTATTTTCATACACCTGAGTTCAGTCATTATTGTCTTTTTTGTTTGGTCAGATGACATGTGTCACTCTCTGTGCGTTTCCTGTGCTACGGTTCTCAGACAAACAGGCACTTTATCGTGACACTCGGTCATTCTTGGTGAACTTTACAGTCGCACACGTTCTATCGATAAATGCGAACGAGGTGTGCATTTCTGGTTTCAAATATGACAGCGGGTTGGTTCTGTAGGACTTTAATCTCCGTTAAAACATTTTCAATCCAACTCGAAACGTTTAAATTTTTTTAGGGCTTTCAAATGGACATTCTCATCCTTCATTTTTGGTGTAGCATACAATTATGTCTTTTATTTTATTTATATTCTACTTTGGTTGATTCATATGTTTATATTTTCGCTAAGAACCGAGCGGATTCATGTAAATTATTTATTTATGTTATTTATTATTACCCATTTCGCAGAAGCCCCTACCGTACTACGTGTTACATTGGTTTTTACTAACATTCAATAAATGTGGCAATAAGTGTTGTTGCAAATGTGCGAGGGCTGAGTTCAAGTTTCTGGAAATGCAGTATACACGACAATTACGAGGTGCAGGTGACCGGGCGTGAACTGTAATCTCGTATTGTGAATATTGTTCAGTGATTGCAACTCGCATCGAACCAAATATCAACACAGTCAAGAGCACAGCTCACGAGTCATACGAAAGCTGTTCTATAAGGGCTGTTGTGAAGATGGAGCTCAGTCAATGTCAGTGAAAGATGATGATTTTCTACGACTACAAATGTGGTTTGAAGCAGCAGCGAAGTGTAAATCGTTTGCCAAATGCTTTTGCACCTTTAAGAAGCACTGTTTGAGTGATTTATGGAATTCAAGCCTTTCAGGTGGTCCCTGGATGATGTTACACTGTGTGGTCAAACCCGGGAGGCCACCGCAGCGGACAACATTGCTGCTGTGCAAGCCATGGTAAAGGAGGATGCGCGGGTGACAGTGACACAACTGGCGAAAGCCATCGGGATCAGTCCGCGCCATTCTACATGAGAAGCTCGGCCTCAGAAAGGTTTGCGCACGCTCGGTACCCCATCGGCTCAGTGAGGAACAGAACGCAATTCCGGTGTTTCGGTGTAGCATCAGGCAGTTTGGGAGATCATCAGTGGTGATGAGACTTGGGTGAGCCGTTTCGACCGAAAGACCAAGCAACAAGTTAGCTCAGTAGACGCCAGTTAGTGGGGCGTACCCTCATAAATTCCAACGCGAGTACTGTGTAGCAGAACAGATGGTAGCTGTGTTCATGACCAAAAATGGTCATGTGGCTTCCGTACATCTCATAGAGCAAGCACAGTCACCGCAGACTGGTGTGCCGCCCACCGTCTGCAAAAGTGGTGGTAGCTGTTGCCAGGCGTCGTAGAAGGAATCTAGCTAGAGGAACTTTGTTGCACCGTAACAACGCACCTGCACACAGGTCCCATGTCGTCGGCGATCTTCTGGCTAGAGAATACACCCAGGATGTTGTTCACCCACCCTACAGTCAAGACCTGGCTCCAGGTGGCCCTTTGTGTACCCAAATTTCAAGTGCATGATGCGTCAAATCCGATACGAGTCACATTTAGCTGCAGTGATGGACTGCATTGAACTGATCGAAGAATTATCTGCTATGGCATGGTTGAGCTCTTTCACCAGATGCTTCGAGCGCATGAAATTTTGCATGAACGCTGGCGGGGAAAATGTAATGCTCATTGTTGTTTAAGAACTAAAAGGTTTCGTGCATCCGAAAACATTTTGTTTAGCCCTCATACATACATATATACATACATACATACATACATACATACATACATACATACATACATACATATATACATACATACTACGTAGGTATATATATATATGTATGTATATATTATTGGCTTACTTGAGACATCTGTGGCGTCGTCGCGACACCCGGTTGTTTGTGACTCGTGGAGTGTATGCTGCAACAGTTCAATCAGTCCTGCTCTACGCCCCGCGCGATGCTTGCCGGGACAAAGGTCAAAGAAGATCAAACTCAGACCTAGCATCAGAGTATTCAAACCTAAACCAGGGCACTGGGTCCTGTTAGACTCTCTGGATGCGGAACCCCAAGATCACTGTACCCAGTGGTTAGAGATACTGTGTGATATGACTAGGGGTTGTACTCGTGTATCCACTCATTCGTCTTGCAACCCGAGGCTATATGAATTCTCTACCTTCATTTTTACTCCATGCTCAACATTCTCAGCTTCAATCCACTATTTTAGTCAAATGGGCAAACAATCAAAACGGGCACATGAAGATGCATGGTTAGTGGTTGTGAAAACAGGACTGAAACTAAGGTACAGACAATAATTCATTTAATCTGTGGCACGTTTCGTTTTACGCGTTATAAGAACAGTACAGTATTTACAGCATATAACCCATTTCTCTTTTTTTCTCACTTATTTTTTTAACAAATAGAAAATAACTGTGTTCCGCAAAACAAAAGAATTGCATTGAGACAAACCAAGTGCAAATCATATGGGAAAGCGCAACTAGCGCCAACAACTGTTTTACTCGTTTTGGGGTCATTGTATGATGCTGTACGATTGATGAGGACACTGAGGTTCAGTCAGCACTTGTATGCAAATGAGTTTATTTCCCCAGATTTGACAACGATGGGGTCATCCACTGTGTGTCCTATTTATTCCCTTCGTGAGTACATAATTGAGTTTGACTTTGCCCATAGCACTCTGCTCACTTCGACTGGCTAAGTAGCAATGATTTGAGTATGTGTCGCGTGTTTATCACGTGACCAAAGATATGCTCAATTGGCGAACAAAAATCATTTCTGCGAATCGGCATTGATCACGAAATGCGAATCACGGACGCCACGTAAGCACTGAATCACACTGGTAGTAAGTAGTACGACAGTATCCCACGTACACGAGAGGCGAGGAAAAGGCTACAGGAATAACAGATTATTTATTGAAAGAAACCGGGGGGTTTAAATAATACGTACAAAACAAGCAAGTTCATCGATCATCCAAGCCTCTGTCAATCGCGTTCTAGTATGTCTAGCGTCGTTCAGCTTCCATCTGGGCCTCACGGTTTCTGATTGGTTGGCACAATGGGCCTATGGTTTGTAGTTCAGACGGTACGACACGTACGCGCTTTGCTGACGTCACCCGAGAAGTTTGATTCATCACAGTTGTCCGAGAACTGCCGCATATCGCGAACAGATACCCATATTTGCCATTCGATCAATCCTGAAGAACGAGCATAAGACGATAGTACACTAATGACAGACATCTATCGATCTGTTGAATGTTCATAATTTGCGCCTCTGCAACTTTTAATTTGACCCACGGGGGCAATTCAGATGTTCATTTCGACGGGACCCTTAACTGTCTATTTTCGATAAGCCACTCACGATGTTTGGGACATATACAAGAACCCCAGTTCGTTACGTTATCCTGTACCAGCCGGCTATCACATATGAGCTTTGATTTGTCTCGCGGTCATAGTAATTCTAGTTTATCTCCATATTAGTGAGACAACTCTTGCTCGGTGTAGCAGATACCGGTTTCTACTGCCTCGTTTGGGCACTTTCCCCATTTCTACATCGTCACAAATGAAGTCAGCAAAGTGACCACGAATTCCTATGATCATAGTTTGCATCAGTCTGTGTAATAGATATCATTTTAATAGGGAAGTAGGGAAGTGGAATGATCAATGGATTCGATTTGAAAGTACGTAAGTTGAAGCTTATTCAACAAGGCGTACTTGTACCCTTCTGACAATACTAGCCATTGTCCCACATAATTCTGTTTAAAATAAAACAAATTATAAATTACACACACACACAAACGATTGTTGTGTTTGAGATACACCTGGTACTATAGTATTGCAGCTAAAACTGATGGGCTCAAAAATTCGGTTTCAACCTCGTACCCACGAACCGTGCATTGAAATCCGGATTTCAATGCAATGCAGTGCAGTTCAACAAATAATCTGCCCGACATTTTCCTCACTGGTCAGTTGCGTCATACTTTTGTCCAAATCCGCCCCACAACGAGGCGTTGACTCGTTAAAAGAGACAAAAACATTCCATTCAAGGTAGCATTCCAACAGGAAGATAGTATCAATCAGGAAACTGTAATACTTGATCGGACTGCGGTTGAACCAGATCTGATTAATATCTCTGCAACGTAGTAGCGAACAATTAACAGTAACCGATAAAACTTCCCATATAACTTTACGACAAAAATTACCAAAGACTTGCTCGCCAAATCTGAAAACCCTTTCGGTGAGTTTACTTATCGAAGTACAGTACTGGCTGATTGTGATGCACCACAATGTTTTCTTCCTTATCAAATTGAGTTTCATTATATTTATCAAATGTATTAATGCCTTAGGTATAGACAATAATTTATCACTTGTTCACTTCGATCTACGTAATTCCTAGGCTGCATGATTGTCACTTAAACGTGCCTGACCTTGGTTGCCAAGATTGAATGATCTCAACATAAAAATCGCAAACTTTATCAAGTATGAAAACGCAATATCTTTCGATTATAGTGACTCATGATTTATCAAAAATCGTTTGCATAAACCGTTTTCATCTCGGTTATTTGTTATGAGACATTATTTTATTCGAAGTATAACGCATTATAGAAACTCTATTGAATAAATAAATGAAAGCTTTTTACAACCCGAAGAAATCGTACTAAATAAAGTTTCACCTGCTGAGTATAAACGAATCACGAAAATCACTGCTGTAAAAAATCTCCAAGGCTTGTTTATTCTTATTTGGAAAAAATTTACTTCAGTATAAATGCTGTTGCCTGTACGAACCCTCAAGTGTTTCATAGGGACCTGTTACGTCAGTTTCGATTAGACCTGTTATTTATTCTGTAGCAAACCGTTAACTTTCAGAATCTGTGGGAGAAAAAAACTGAACCCGTTTTTAAATGACCAGCCAGTTACTTTCTCCTTTCTCTCATCATCAAATCCATCAAATTCGAATCTAAACTTTGCTTTTTAGATTGCTTGAAAGATTTTGAATTTTCGAGTATCAAGCATGGATTAGCCCATTCGATTTTGTTCAGAGTCACCAAGCACTCACGATGGTCTTGGGTGTAGGTTTCACCCTTTGGGAGATCGTTAATACCGCCACAAGGTAAACGCATTCAAATGCGATGAATGTGATGACCGTCGACCGTGTAGCTCACAAAACGTACGCGCACTACTGACGAGTCCCAAGCAGGACGAAACAGCTATCCAGTGCTCTTTGTCGATTATCACAAAAATTTCCATCGTATTTTGGATTTGGATTTCCTTTTTATTTAAAGATAAATTTAATTTCTGAAACTATTTGAAGGCGCACGGAACAAAATAATCCGATGAGTTGAAGTGACATCTTATTTATCAAGCTCATTCAACGAGTTACTCAGCATTGCCGATTCCCGGAGACATTTCACGTCTTCTTCAGTTTCAGTGACAACTGTCAGCTATGTGTTACGAGAAAAGCCCGAGTGTTGGAATAAAATGGCTAGTAGATGAGATCCAACACAGAGGGTTTCAGATGACCGGGTTCTGGTATGGACAAGACCACAAAGACGATGGAATTGATAAGTGTTCACAACGCGGATTATTCGTGACAAGACCGGTGTGGTTGTGCAACTTTGCTTTCATCGTTGTTTAGCGCTGAATAGTGACTAGGGAATTCATCATGACAACAAAGATTTTACACACATTCGGATTTTTTAAAATCTTCCCAAATCTGTAAATTTCGGAAGTACTGCGGGGGGGGGAATGAGGAGCTACAAAACTAACCTAAACTATTTGTCACCAGTTCGAGATCAGGTTGACCAATAAATTGCTGTTGAAACATCGATTCCTCCTTTTTGCGTCTGATATAAATTGGAGGGGAGAAACAAATCACTAAAACAGTTCACTCGATTTGCACATTTTTTGGATGCAACGGACAGACAATTAATCTAGCAAGCTGAATGCAAGTGCTCCTAGGTGAATTCCTTGTCTCAAACAAGAATGCTAATGATGATGATAGACATAATTCAGTTATCCTTACCACGATCAAACAAACAAAACCTAGATCATCGATCATTCGCGCATGGGGACAAACCTCGACCAAACTCAATGTTCTAGTATCACATTCGCGAATCCTGAAAAGATGATACCAATAAATAGGGTAAGCATGATGAACAAACCAAAAATGATTGTAAGTATGCTCCCTCAAGTGAATCCAAGAAATCAAGATACTTTTTTGGTGTAATATCTAGTAGTCAGTGCAAGTTCAGATCTCGTCCGAAAAATGTTCAGTACAATTCAGATGTGTACTGTGAAGACCCACGAAACCAGTTTCCTAAAACGAGAGCATTGAAAATTTCAGGACCAAAAACCGGTTATCTACATTCGGGTGGGCATTCCAGATAGTAGTCGGAGCGTATGATAAACAGTCTTATTTTCGTACGCGCTAAAACACTCGTGCCTATGGTCCATTTCGAACAATGAATGTCAAATAGTTCACAAAAAATGGTTTCAGAAGTCGTGTGTTCATAATCCATTAGGACCATTCAACTGTCGGTTTCAATTTCGATGCACTGAATAGTTACCTTTTCTGGGGATTTATTTTATATGCCTTTTATCGACTTCTGATCATGCCACCGATTTCAGAGAACCAGATATTACGTACCACGCAGTTACTGTTCGGGATTGTGAAATATCTTTGCACAATTTTACAAGTGACATTGCAGTATATCTTCTCGTCGTCAAACATCAAATCTTTAGAGCTCAACCTCACACAATGCCCCAAATTATTACATACGACATTGTTTTGTCGTTTTCCTTAATAAACACAGGGATGGTATGACACAGGATGGCATGACAAACAATTCGTACAATTCTTTAACCGAGAAGATCTTTTTTCTACGGTGAATAGCCGGAATACGTATATGAGCGTGAAACATTAATTAATTAAATTAAATTAAAGAAATGAAAAGTAATCAATTAATCGGGAGCAGTTACCTGATTTTTGGGGGTAAATGAGTGTTTGCTTTTATGCGAAAATGCGATAATATAATAATCACTAATACCAGAGGATATCTGGTGGCAGAACTTCAATATTGGTTATCAACTTCGCGTCTTCTCACTGAGCAGGGAACGCACATTTTTACACTCACGTCAAACAAAGAACACAGCAGTTCAAATGAGTCAGTGATGTGAGCTGCATGATTTGATTTCGGTCAAGGTGTCAAGGTGTGCTTAGATGAAGAAATGTGATAATACGTTTCGGAAGAGAGGACTGGTGAAAACTAAACAAGTCGTGGTCGAAAGAGAAAGAGAGGGGGAAAGCGGGAGGTGACATGACGTGATCACCACCAGGATAACAAGTTGATAGGTGCCTACGAAAGTTCGTCAAAGATCTATCGAAATTTATANGGAAAGATTTGTGATGACAATGTAAAAAGAGCACAAGACAGCTGGTTTGTCCTGCAGTGCGAAAGTTTGTGTCAAGAAAGGAACCACGAACATTCGGATTGGCACTTCAAACCTATAGCACATGAGCTACATGGACTAGGATCATCGCATTGTGCGAATGTTTTAAGCAATTAAAAGTAGTACAGTTGCAAAAATCCATTCAATTGTTCACAGGCACTGCTGATCGTTTTGGTTGTGGGTTTCAGTCCTTGAGAGATCATTGTGTGACCCCTATTTGAATGCGTTTAAAAACGATGGAAACATTTGTTTTCTGTCCCTGTCAGGACTCGAACTGCAAACTGTCGGATCAGGACTCCAAGCCCTCACCCTCTGAACTACACACGCATTCAACTAGTCTGAAATGAACAATCTCCTAAGGAGTGAAACCCATACTCGAGACCATCAACAGGGCCTTTGGTGCCTGGGAATAATTGGATGAATTATTCCAAATTGAATATTCTTAATCTATCGAAATTTCTGTCAGAAGCAAATCGTTTCCAAAGAGTTTCAAAGAAACCCACAACTTTGAGCTATTTTTTACTAGGCAGACTGATACAAACTGATTGTCATTGTGATAACCCCGCTAATTCAACTGAGACCTCGAGGTTCATCATTTCTCCAGATTGCACAAACGGCAATGCCTAGCACGACCACTCCGATCGACGGTTAACTCATCATCAAAACATCTTGCGTCATGATTGCTCATGCTCATCACTCCAAAAACTGGAGGACACATTTCTATTTAAACAGTCTAACAGAAGCAGAGTACTACAGTTGTTGCTTTGTCACCTATGATGTTACGGCATTGTGGGCAAATGTCCCGATCGATAAATCCCTAAACAAATCAGTAAAATAAGTTATCCCGCGGTTGATTTGAAAATCCCATACTCTGCTGGTGTGCTCATGATGTGCAAGTTCGTTTTTCATGGATATATATGTGTAAATTGTATTGCGTTGTATTGTGTATAACGTTTGCAAGTTAAACGTCGATACACGCAAACCATCACAGATTGCATATTGAAAGGGGGGCAATGTTTAAAAATGTAAACATTTCAACAATATGATCGAAGACATGTAGGTGTAGCGCAGCCAATTAAAGGACGCGCCTTGTTTTGAGGGAAAATTCTGACTGACATCGTACTTCCTTAAATATTTCAAATCATAGCAGGAGAGAAACTGACTTCAACCCGACCGTACCGTCCTCAAGTCATTGCACGCAACGAAACAGATGCCAGAATCATTGAATCCCAATAGTGAACTGACATTCGAATGTGAGCCTGAGTTTAAATTCTCGTCTCTAGACTTACTGTCCGACAAGCTGTCAGACGAGGGGCTTCAAATATCTACGTATCCCAGACCTACTTGTACATGACGGTACTTGAACTTTAGTAATTTCTGACAGTGGAATACAAACATGGTCTGATGTGTACTCCGTTTGACAGGGTTGGCCAAAAATGTAGCCGCATTCTTTTCCAGATGAATTATATTGATTGACCCATGCCTAGTTGATTAATGGTTGTCCTGTTACGTTCATTCACAAATATAGCAATATAATTACTAAGCAGAAGGAATTCTTAATTTCAAAAGATAGATAATTTGACAATCAGGGCATCTGGTTGTTGAAGACACGTTTTAGAATGATCGTACACAGACACGAAATTATTGATATGTCCCGAGACATTTTCTTGTGTCATTCCGTATAAACGTGGATTGAGAAAATGTTATTGTCACCTCCAACTGTTTATTTCAATGTCCTAGCTGTCAGCGGTACATCGAAATGACATTCTGTCAACAGGAATGTGCTAACATACACCCAAACACCGTAGTGGTCGAAAACGATTGTGACGCAATTGTTGCTGCTTCGGTCATGATAATGTTACACCCCACCTGCCATCCTACTACTTATTGGCTGCCCATCCACCATCAATGGCATACATTATATCATATTAACCAGTTCCGTTTCCTATACAGTTATCAAGTTTGATCATCATATTCGACATTAACCCATAAAACCCCGAATTACACAACTCACTTGTCCACCACCTTGTTCTAATGATTCTTTTTAACTCGGATCCATTTTTCATTTACCATGGTTGTATAATTGAGCGTTCACAGTTGCATCCGGCGGGGGGGGGGTTGGAGGAGGAGGGGATATAGTACGCGAAATTGAGGACGAATAGCAATTATGATCACACATGTTCCGTGGTGTTGATGCAATGGATAAGGAAATGAGCATGTCACAGGTAATAATCATTTTCTTTGTTTATCCAAGCTCTGTAAGAAAAGCATTCTTCTTTTTATTGCAGCATCTAGCAAAATTTGACGACAAAACAATTTTGCTATCAAATATAGTCTGTTTATACTAAATATAAATATAGAACGCGTTATTCTCATGTGCTGAAATTCCATTCTCAAATACAGAAATGGAAAATCTATAATCCTGAATGTTTTCCGAACGGCTGGTATGGAACGAACATAAATATGCACGGAACCGACTTGGTACATACGTCTCATTGATTCTCTCTGTCCGGGTTTATTTTTATGCGACCATTGTGTGGGGAGAGACAAACAGTATCTGGTTGAACTTGACACATGTGATCTATCGATTTTCCACGGAGAGTTTTAATCTATAAGAGGATTTTACCCCATCCCTTCCTTGCTGTTTTTTACTAAAAGAGAACGAAAAACATACAGTTCTGATGATCAGCTGATATGCAAATGGATGATGAAACAATGCCCCAATATTCGGTGATATTGTACAAAAGGTTGAAGCGAGGAACGTTCCCAAACTGTTCGTTTTTATCTTATTCCAATTTTCTCAATCCAGTCGATGTCCGAATCAATAAATAACTTGTGAAAAACCTGGTGGATAAGACTTAATGGAAATGTTACACATATAATATTGTTCGCGTTTAGACCGTTCCCCAAATAAACCAAGATAAAAAACCCAACAATACAGGGAATAGTGAAAACGTGACTGGGTTGACAAAAATGATCTTGCGTAATCAGTTGCTGTTTACTAGGAGTTTCCAGTTTCCGAATCCAAGCCTGTATGTATGCTTTTTTGTCTGCATCTTTCAAGCTGGCGGTAAACAGCAAATGCATAGCTCCTTCTCACGGCGTCCGGTTCTCAAACATTTGATTAGATAGACAACATAAAATCCATGCCGATCTGTTTATCTCGTCAACCTGGTAGCCTGAGAAATTCTCATTATGACCTGGGATGAGTGTCTAGGGTTGAGGCTGGTCACCCTTATCTTATACCTCGCGCAATGCACCCACACGATCAAGCGTCTCGAATAGCCTCTGTTGACAAAGTCGTACTCACTGCCTTCTCGTGGCAGAGGTGTTTCTCACCAAAGTCAGAGGACGAAAAACCGAGATCCGGGGCGATAACCGGGTTGGTGGACCAGTGACAGTTCACCTGGGATAGTTGATCAAAAACCCTGGTTCCAAACCAACGGTACGAATCATATACACATTTTCGTGGTTGTGGTAGTGGTCACCGGCTCGAAAGATCATCGAAGTGTATTACACACCTTAGACGTTTGACCCCGTTCGAAGGGCGTTTGATCCAATAAAATGGACGCCGGCCCCCAATGGATTGCGGTTTTCACGCACCGCCGCACTGCCTTGCGGGTTAGGCTTTGGTTAGCCAAAGGCTCCGATTGTAGATTCCCAAAGAAAATTCACCTGCCTTGGCCTGGGCGACCTGGAAGTATTCAGCTCACATGCAAATAGCGGAACATTTTCCTTTTAATAAAGATTATTGTACCATGATTTGACAAAGTATTGAAAATTGGTTCTCGTAACTAGGGTGAACTGAATTCTATTTCGCCTGTTCGCCGAGCTTGGCAATTTGTTTGCAAACGTTTCATCACCACCCGAGGTGACACCATGATTTGTTTGGCACAAAGTTTGGCCTCAGCTATATATATATATATAACCTGGTAAGTAAGACGATCATGTATGTGAAACAAATTTTTAAATTTTTCAAATGATAAATCGTACTTTGGCCCTCATCTGCATCGTTCCTGTACTTTCGGATGACTGAGAGATAGCAGTACGCTGAACCGGTAATCGAAATCTCCAAAATAGAAAAAGCTTTGAAATAAAGATCACGTTCAATAAATCCAATGTTCTGTAAACGTTAAGAACGGAGCATATTTCTCAAAGTTTACTAAATTTAGCGTTGTTCGAAATATCATACAGAATTGCTGTCCAAAAATGCAGCCCAGGATAAAACAAGCTTCAATCTACCCTCATCTATGAGAATCTACCCTTTTGTAAACAGTCTTCAAAACACTATTGTACTGAAACCGTTTATAATAATGATAATCCTTAGTTTCGTACTCCTGGAATAGAGTAATCATAGTTCGAAACAAATTTCCTTAGATGTTCTAAACCTCTGAAAAGT
>UZAN01049997.1:2447-17407 GCA_900618425.1 Echinostoma caproni
ATACCACGGACCATTGAAAACAGCTTTGAGATCCACAGACAGAATCGAGGGGGACAAGTGCAAGGTGGAGGAGTAGCACTTCTCATTCGCAAAAATACTCCCCACAGGAAATTGGACATGGATCTCTGCACCCCCAATATGCAGATGTGTGCTATCTCACTCATCTCTAAGACAAACAGTGCCACCATAGCCAGTGTGTACAGGAGTCCGGGAGCCACCATAGACGAAGATGAGCAACTAATCGAGGCGCTAGATGCACTAGCACAGTCCCGACAGAAACTGGTAATTGCTGGGGACTTCAACCTACCTGGCATCCAGTGGACCACAAAGACCTGCTCGGAGAGTACACCGAAAGAAATGTTTCTGAGATGGATACACTCCAGAGCCCTCCTGCAACACGTGAAGGAAAACACCAGATTCAGGACTGGGCAAAATCCATCGCTCCTTAATTTTGTGTTTACCAAATAGCAAAGGGACGTAAATCTTTCGTTTCAGCCACCCATGGGAAACAGTGATCATCCAGTGATAAAAGTGCCCCTCAATTGTAGGGAAACCAAAGTGCCCAGCCGGAAAGTTGGAAACTTCAGCAAACTGAACACGAGTAGCCCGCAGGCAAGAGCCTTAACTCTAGAATGGGAAATAGAAAATGAGCGGATCACAGTAGAGACTCTTTGGCATACAATCAAAAGTAACCTACAGGAACTCCAAGACGAGTTCGCACCCCTTAAATTTGGGAACGGTTGTAATAAGCCTCCATGGTGATCTCCGGCAAAAAGGAGAGCACTAAGGAAAAGAAACAGAACCTGGAGACACTAAGGAGAGGTTAACACCCAGCTGGCATGGAAAAATTACACGGTCCAGAGGAACAGGACAGTCGGTCTTATAAGAGTAGAAAAGAGAAAATATGAATTAAAGTTAGCTGAAAACGTCAAGCAGAAACCGAAAAGGTTTTTCAGATACGCACAATTGAAACGCAACTTGAGGGACGCTATAGGCGCATTGGTTCTGGAAAACAATACGGTGGCAGCAGACGACCACAGCAAGGCAGTAGCACTAGGCAACTATTTCGCTAGTGTTCATAGGTTAGACAACCGGACATTAAAACCTAGATCCCAGATCTCTCTTACACCGAGCATAAGAGAGATGTAGATATCCACAGTGGACGTACAAATGGTGTTAAGGGAGTTGAAAATCACTAAGGCCCAGGGTCCCGATGGTATATATCCTGCCATTGTGAAACCTCTTGCCCAAATCTTGGCAGACCTCTTGAGGGTGCTGTTTCAAAGGTCTCTGGAGGAGGGAGTGCTTCTGGGTGACTGGAAAACTGCCGTTGTAGTGGTATTACACAAAGGTGATAGTAGATCTAACCCACAGCACTACAGACTGGTTAGCTTAACTAGTATTCTATGCGAGTGCATGGAAAAGCTAATCAGGACCCATGGCTGTGCCCCCATTTCAGAGTATGCATTACTCAGCGTGGCCCAGCATGGCTTCATGAAAAGCAGGTCATGCCTGACTAACCTCTTATGCGACCTAGACGAAGTCACTGAGAGGGTAAATGAAGACAGCAGTAGAGGTATTTTACCTAGATTTCAGTAAGGCCTTCGATTCTGTAAGTCATAGACTGCTTCCACATAAGCTAAGTTTTTTCGGAATAACAGGAACAATATTTAAATGGATACAAGCATTCTTGACCAATAAGATATCCTGGGATAGGGTAGGAGAACAAACATCCCAAGTCCTTCATTTCACTAGTGGCGTGCCACAAGGGTCGGTGTTAGGCCCGCTTCTATTTCTGTTGTTCATAAATGATCTAGCAGAAGTAACCAGGTCACCCTGCTTCATCTTCGTTGATGATGTAAAGGTAGTTGGATCTAGTGGAAGAGCTGACTTATAAGAGGATATTGCAAAGGTGATCAAGTGGTTCCACACATGGGATCTGCCACTAAATGCAACAAAGATTCAGTTGCTCTCAAAAACCCAGGAACCATTGAAGGCTCTCGGGGACTGAGGGCAATTCGAAGTAGGCACTGTAACTAGTGTCAGGGATCTAGGAGTCACAGTAACTGCAGATTACAGTTGGGGTACCCAATGTGAAGCTGCAGCACACATTGCAAGACGACAGCTGTTTCGACAAACTGGTGAGGGGAGTGGCATCAGACAAACCCATCCACACAAGGCTGCCACCATCTTCCTCTAAGGGATGGCAAAGAGACAGTAAACTTTTAAAGAAGGCTGTGGTCAACCTCACGCGCCTTCCTGCTGACCATCTGACCTCCCACAAACCCATCTTCGAAATATCCTCTGTCCCCCTAGCCTGCAGCTCCCCGAATACAAGCTTCTGCAGTGGAAAGGAAGATAAGCCTACTCTCACTGCCAACCGGAGCTTCCACGAACCGTCTTCTAGGCTGAATAATGAGCAAACAAAGCCCGTTTGCATAAACAGCAAACAAACTCACCAAAAGTTTGTAAGCAGGAGGTGCACGAAACAGGAGAAGTTGCAACCTGTGAAAAGGGGAATCCTAGGGAGTCCACCACCGCTTCCCATTCATCAAGTTGCTCCTTCTCTACTGGCAAATCTTCCTAAATAACGACCCCAGTTCCCAACGCTTCCTAGAGGACGTGCCATTCCTCTAAAAAACCCAATCACCCCACTGATGTCCCTAAAACTCACAAATCACCGAAAAGCCACCACGTCCCCTTTTCCCAAGGCAGGCAAGTGCCCCGACCCCCAGACCAGCAAGCGCCTCATCCTCCTCGCGTGAAGCAGATAAAGCAGGCAAAACCCAGGTACTCCCCGTACTCGGACCGCAGGAAGCCGAAACGTGTACGGGAGCCAAAACCCCAAATGGCGAGCAAGGGGAAGGAGCCGTTTCAAAACGTAACTCCAGTAGAAACTCAGGCCCAGGACGCCCCTCTTATCCTAAGTCTCTTGAAATTTCTGGTGAACAAGTGCTAAAATGCATGTACACCAACTGTTTAAGCCTTGGTGCCAAGGTACTTGAACTCAACAACAAAAGATTAAAGATCTTCAGCCACATATTCTAACTCTAACGGAGTCATGGATAACACCAGATATCTTAGACGGGGAAGTCAAAATAGATGGTTATACACTTTGAGGAGCCACTCAAACCGAGGCCGCGCCGATGGTGTAACTATCTACCTGAGCCAGTCCATTCTTCCAGCCGTCTTAGTACCCCAGGATCCCATCCTCATGATGGACACTCTATTAGCAAAAATATCTCTCTCCAAGAGAGATTTCATGTTATTAGGTGTCATCTATCGCTCCCCAACCAGCGGCCAGACACAGGCACAGGTCCTTCTAAACCAACTTCGCTATCTTCGATCCTGCTGCCCCTCTACACACGTCCTTATAACCGGTGACTTTAACGCTCCAGCTATTGACTGGGCTAGGACTAACTCCAGTGATATCTTCTTTGGTCAGCCCCTTCTAGGCCTAATTTCTGAGAGATCATGGAACTAACATGTATGCTCTCCCACCAGATTTCGCCCGGGCCAGTCCCCTTCTCTACTCAGTTTGGTGATAACGAACAATTGGCACCAAATCGACGAGGTCTACACTCTCTACCCATTTGGAAAGAGTGATCACTCTCTTCTGAGCTTTGACTTGGCCATCTTATAAGTCAGCATCAAGAACCTTGCGGTCCTCCAAGCGGACCAACTTCGCTGCTCTAAGAGATTATTTGGCAGCAAATTTGACTTCTGTTAACCTATCTTCAGAAACAAACGGACTCAACGATCGAATTGAGAACGTACTGCGAACAGGCGATTGCTTGTTCATTCCAAAGATATTTATCCCAACCAAAAGCCGCCTTCCTCCCCCACGTTTACTACGTCGGCTTCTGGACGAACGGAACGTCCTCTTTGCAAGATACAAGCTCACAAACTTGGATAGTGACGCGGATAAATTCAAATTTATCCGGAACCTATGCAAGAGCAAGCAAGATCAGAGAACTCTTCAACCGGCAACAAAAGACATCTTAGTCAGGGCAAGAAGAAACCCCTCCTACCTCTTCAAACTTCTTCGTCATAAAAAGTAACCCAGTTTCTCTACTCTAGCCCTGAAACTTCCTGACGGCTCCCCAATTATCTCACCTGAAGAGGTAGCGGACACCTTCCGAACTCACTTCCAAGGTACTTTCAACTCTGCTCCACCTACTTTCTTTCCTACTCTACAGCCTAAATCAGGTATAGCCCCCTTAGAGCACTTCATTGTTCAGACCGAAGAAGTACTCGAACTTCTAAAGTCACTTAACCCTTAGGGCCTAGACGAGGTCCATCCCAGAATACTCAAAGAGACAGCAGCTGTACTGGCCCCACATTACGGGCGGCTGTTTCAAAACTGCCTAGATAAAGGTGAATTCCCTGATGGCTGGAAAAAGGCTATCATATCACCGATCTACAAAAAGGATTCACGGCATCACGCCAGCAGCTACAGATCGATAAGTCTAACTAGCATCCCCAGCAAAATGTTTAAACGTCTCACTAAGAAATATGTTATTGAAGACCTGAAAGAAAACAACCTTCTTTCTCCTTTTCAACACTGCTTCATTCCTGGCAGGTCATGCATCACCAATATGCTATATGTCAAGGAAATTCTAACCCAGGCCTATGATGATGGTAAAATCTCACACGCAATCTTCATAGATCTGGCCAAAGCCTTCGATCGAGTACCACATTCTCCACTAATGCACAAGCTGGAAATGTATGGTATTAGAGGCAGGCTTCTTAATCTTCTAGGCAGCTTTCTATCATCGCGCTCCTTCTCTGTTAGGGCAGAAACCTCTTTCTCCAACTCTTCCCCGATGACAATTAGTGTTCCCCAGGGATCCGTTCTAGGCCCACTTCTTTTCATCTTATACATAACCTCCCGGACAAAATCCCAGTCCACATTGCTATCTATGCTGACGATGTCACAGATCAGCAGTGCAGGCAGCCATGGATATCATCAAAGCATGGCCATCAGACTGGAGCCTACCAATAAATGATGACAAATGTGTAAGTATGTCCTTTAGCATCGGCTGCCTACACATCTTCAATGTGTACAACACATCCCGACTTCAGACTGTCAACCAGCACAAGATCCTTGGCTTCTGATTATCTAACTCTCTATATTTTTCTTGCCACCACCAAAAAGCCCGAAGAAGGGCTTTTGGGATGCTCAGTTTTATCAAGCGCTTCTTTCCTTGCTTTGATACAGAGGACTTTCAACTCTTATATGGCACTTATGTAAGACCGCTATTAGAAAACGGAGCCAAAATAGCGTGCTCTAGGATTTTGGGTGATGGTAACTCCCTCAAACGAGTTCAACGAGCAGCCAAAAAGCTAGCCTCCGGTCTTTTTCATGTCCCATACCCCATCCATCTCACCACACTGAACCTTTACCCCCTGAACGCCCGCCGCACTCAAGCGGAACGTTTTTATTTACCATTTATTCTCCACGGATACGGCCAACCAGTTTTCACCCCATGTAGCTCAGATACACTTCGTGGTCACAGAAAAAAGCTGTTTAAGCCTCGACCCCGCACCCGAGTTCGTTATTGGTTCTTTACCCAAAGAGTAATTCCATTAAGGAACAGCCTACCGCAGGAGGTTGTTAACGCGCCTGAATTTGATGATGTACCCGTAATGCTTCAGCAACACTCGGAGACCACGTGTGTATTTACCAACAGAATTTGTATTGTGTTGTTAGTTGTTGTGCATATGAAAACAAGCTGTCCAATCATGTAAGATAAAAGTGAATAGAAATGTAAGACACTGCACGTCCCGTATACCATTCTGTTAGAGAGCTTTTGGAGTTGCTTCAGTCTCCGAATATCCTTACGGAGAAATGGGGCCCACGCTTGGACGGATGAAGGCTGCGCATAACGTGAAGAAGTTTCGACGCTTCTTTTCATTATGGTGATTTTAAGACAATATAATGCTTTAAGGGCCTTTACAGCTGCTGCGTTGCATGCTGGAGATGGGGTGAATTTGCATGTAACTCAAATCCCTAGGTCTGTTGTACTGCTCTTCGACTGTAAAGGGTCTGGAATCCCAAGAGGGTTGGTGGTGAAGATTGAAGGATATGCGACGCCTGAAAGCATGTGGCTCTTCAGCGCGTTGAGCGGTAGATCCCATTTGGCTGATCATTCACATATTTTGTGGACGTCAGCTTGAATGGTGTCTAGTTGGCTACTGTTTCCCACCAACTTAACGTCGTCAGCATAGAGGAAACAGGGATTTTCAAGGCCTTCGGTGATATCGTTCACAAAGATGAGAAATAGTAGAGGCGCAAGTACGCAGCCTTGGGGCACTCCGCTGGTGGGGGAGCCAGCGTCTGAGTGAGCCTCTCGGACTTTGACGGTGAATGAACGACCAGAGAGGAGTTTTCTATCCAGTCGCATTTGTCTATGAGAAAGAATCTTAGCACTAATCCGCTTTTCGCTCGAAAGGCGCAGAATATGAGGAGATCTGAGTGAGTTGTTCCAAATTTCTCACCATTGCTCCAATGGGTCACATGTTCCACCTGAGGGACGATAGAGGTCTCCACACACCCTGGGGCGTTCAAGAAGCCGACTGCAAATTGGGCACCACTTCCTTTCAAGTGGGGTAGTCCCAGCTTGAAATCAACTTCCGGCAAAATTAGTGTCATGTCTGTGGATCCTGACCATTAAGCGTGAGTTAGACCTAGCGCGGAGCTCCCTTTTTCCGAACTTATGGTAATGGCAGCTCACCCTGCCTCCCAAGGAACAGGGGCTGCGCCATTTCTCCTTCCTTTCTGTTATTCCAGATAACTTCGGAACCGTCAAACCAGTAACAATACTTACTCGTAGGTGGGTCAGTCCCAGGAGAGAACACGCCACTACCGGGACACTTCACAGGCGAAGGCCTCCTCACATCCTGGGATTTAAAATTTGATTTGATTTAAGAATTCCTTTCCGGTTGCAATAGCGCGTACCCGTCAGTGAGCTCTGCTAGGCGTTCCCAAAGTACGCCTCATTCCTCCTCGACAGATGCATCCTGATTATGCGACCACCAAATGGTTGAACCAGCCTCATGCAGTAGGCCGGATATATCCATCTGACCGAAGTTCCTGATGAATTTGAAGGGGGGGCTTTTCCTGATTTACGCACGTCCTAAACGTGATTACACTATGATCGCTCTTGCCCAACTGGGTTTACATAGTCACTTCACTAACGTCTTCTCCGCTCGGATGAGCACTAGATCTAAAATGGACGATGTCTGCCCATATCTGAATCGAGTTAGTTGACGAAGGATTCTGTTTTGTCACCATTGAGCCAACTCAGCAACACTATTTTCATTTTTGTGAGTCAAGGTTTAGGAACCCGTTCGAGCATTCCCGCTCAAATGGTATCGGTGCTACTTGGACTAAGATGTCATTCGCTAAATCTTGTTTCCTCTACTAAACCCACCTTCGTTTGAACACCTTTCCTCTCCTCCTTAGTTTCTTCCTGTTGGTTTGACTTATATATGCTTCATCAGACTCTTTCCTCCGTAAGCTGATTCTTTTCCCCATCTCAGAATCGTTTTCTATTTCTGTTTTTATTGCACGTTCTCACTATTGGCAATTGATTGAGGCTACTTAATTGGTTAAACTAAATCTTTCATTTCCCTGACTGTCCTAAACTTCCAGCATTAGTTTGAGCAATGGCATATATGCTTTCTCTCCCCCCCCTCATCAGCTAAAAGCCTATCTAGATTGTTTCTCATCTCCGGCTTCTTTTGCAGAGATATGCTGCTGTCCGAATAACGGCGATTTCCGTCGGATCGGACCGATATGCAACGGTAAAGAAAACCGAAGTTTAACCAAAAAAACCAGAAGCAGGATCCCATGGACTTTCCCATCTACTGGACGGTATTGCTAAACAAACTCAATGTGAGTCTGCAGACCCACACACAGCGACCCTATGCTCCGTGCCTTTGATCGATGATAAAAGACCTGGCGAGGTCTGAAACCACTTTCCCTTATCTTTACCCGATCACCTTCGCCCAAATAGTGATATCAGTCAGAAGCTATTCGTGCTGGCATGACTTTATATAACCGTATTTTTCAAACACAAATCTCCCAGCAAATATATACATAAAAAACTTTCAAAAGCTTCATCCCATCAGGCTTTGTCGCTGTTCACCTCCACACGATGAACGTTTGACACCTTTACCGTGTCCGATACTCACCGTTTTCATTTCTCGTCTCTGATCGAACTCAATCCTAAATAACACAACTTAATGACATGTGTACATATTTTCAATTATTTCACTTCCGTCTCTGTAACTTTTATTTTCCGTACCTCATTATCTCCAGAAAAACAAACTGTCAGAAATGTCCTACTTTGCTAACCTTCCATTTTATCAATTCCTAAATGAATCAAATGTCGATTGACCGTTTTGTGGTTCTCTTTTTTTGTCGCGCGCAAACACAATCACGTTCCGCTGTCTTTCAACCCCATTGACTCTGTCGACCCAAATGTTTATTGTATAAAATGATCGTGCACCCCAGCATGCCTCATGACTTTCGTCGTGAAATATACCATTTTTATTTTTATTGATAAACTCCCTGCTCGTGTAAAACCCTTAGGAGCTCTTCAGAGGGACTATATCCCGCGTCAGCGTATTCCCAATCGATTTTGAGCAGGTTACAATCACCAACTATGACGGTTTCTCGAATTTCCTAAGTAACGTGCTAAGTGTGTTTAACAGCTATCTTTTCTCTTCTGATCTAGTTGAGGGTGCTCTGTAGACTCCAAGGATGACGAAGTGTCGTCCTCAGTTCCAAATAGTGCATGCAACTGTTTGCACAGTGGGGGTGCACGGTATCAGTTCAGTGTTTTCCCACTGAGCATATTGATTCTTCACGAGAATCAACACTCCACCTCCTTTACCTACTTCCCGATGTCCCATACACAGCAAAGTCCCGGGAGGATAAGGTGATCTATGACGTGTCTTGGTGACAATCATGTTTCGGTCAGAATGACTACGTCATATTCTGGGCATTTGGTTTTCAGTTCGCCCCACTTATTTCTAACACTGCAGACGTTTGTATACCACGTTTTTAAGCTTCTTTGTCACAGCATGGGGCCTCTGTTTTCAGGCTATTTCCTCTATGAGTTCCCTCGGGCGCAGAACCCAAGGGCCCGGGATGTTTTTTCCCTGGGTATTTACTCCCACACTGATTTCTTTTCTGCGCAGTTCTTCATAAGGACTCCTTCTTGACTGAGCCATCTTGTCGATGACTGTTTTCTCCCAGTCCAATTCCGTTTCATTCATATTCGGTTGAACGGACGCATCGTTTAGTAACAACGTGGCCGCTGCCCGCGGCCTTATTATATCAACTCTTTGCCTTTCGGGGGCTTTCGAGCACCTCGATGTGGAGACAGGGGTCATAGTTATATTGATATCTATAGCTGAAATCTCCTTTAGCGGCGTTGTTTTTATCCCCCAACCGCTTTTTCGTTCGTCTGCTTTTTCGCTTCTGGTTTCCCTCGGTGACTTTTTATCTGCCGTTTACCTCCCTTACTTTAGGTTAATGGCGTTACAAGTAGTGGTTTTGGTTTTCAAAGCTGTTGTTTGAAGTTGATTTTTGGTGCTCTCAGTTGCATTTTTCTATTTATCGTGCGATGCCTTGGGTTGATGTGCTCGATAACATTTTGGGTGCTGCCCCTGCGTGGAGTGGATGTAACGATTTTAGCATAACTCGATGCTAGTGCGCATGATCAAATGTACAACAATGTAAAAAATGACGGTCCAAAGATTAAATGTACAGATAAGGTAAGAACGTAATTTTCAAACGGGTACAAAAGACATTGTAACCACGCATTGCAGTGAAAAAAACACAAGGCGGTCGAGGCCATATAATGCAGTACTGAGGGTGATCTGATATGGAGATCACATCAATGTAAACGATTGTCATATTAGGAACATCGAGGAAGACACAGAACTGGAGGTGAAATTATCCGCTCGGATAATAGGAGGATAGTGAAAGTGAAAGCTTTAGGATTTCAGAGGAAGAGCTGCGGTCGAACCAAGGAAGTGCAACAGAATACAGTAGGACGACAAATGGATCACAAATAAACTGTTTCAAGGATCGATACAGATGGACTGACTTCTTGATCAAGGAGTGAAGGGTTTCGGAGCTTCATCGTTAACGGATGATTGGGTTATATTATTTATGTTATTTAGGCGTTGGTCGCTTGATGTGGGACTGACTACACGCTAGACACCCAACCTTAAAACATCTTGTAGGTGAGGCAGGGGGTGTGATCATCAACCTGGTTTGGAATGCGGACGCATGTAGTCTAAAATATGGATACAACCGCGCTCAACAACCATTGCCGGAGCCAGATTGTCCATTGTGGGTGTAGACCTCAAGCCTTCAGCAGGCCCAAGTCGACCGAATCTGAAACAANNNTCTTGGAAAATCCCCAGCTGATAAGTGTAGAGGGGGAGAAACAGCATGTTGCGAACGAATGTGCAGAGAGGTTCAATGCCCGAAAGTGTATAAATATATACAGCTATCTAAAAATATTTATATATATATATATATGCAGAGGAAAAATGGACTGGGGTGTATCAGTAGGATTGACATGACAGGGCGAAATTCTGCAAGGTAAATCAAGTGCATACACGAACGGCGCACAAAGGATTTCGAGTTAGGATTATTGGGTTACAATACGCGTATAAATATGTAGCGGAAGTATTTGTGTTTTAGAATTCCAGCTTTGAAGCCGAATCCGGGTACTGATACAAATTGGGTCAGAAAGTGAACACAGCTGCATGGTTAGCATGTGCGTCGGAGTTGAGCCAAGTGAGTCGAATGAAAATTATACGAGAAGCATTTGAATAACGGTGGAAGAGGTCACAATACTTTAGGAAGTACGTACCAGAATTAATTATGTTCCACAGATTCAGCTTTGAAGCTGAATCTGTGTATTGTGTTTTGAGCACGAGAAGCCGTGAACAAATCATCTGCATGGAGTCCTGAGAGCCGTTTGACTGTTTCAAAGGTTATGGAAAAGTCCCATTTTGACATGGAGAGAAAACACAATGGTTTTATATAACAATAACAATAATAGGTGTATATTTCACGGAGCCCGTGAAACATGCACAAGGCATGATCAAATAATCAGAGCGAGTAAATGTACAATAACACTGTAAGTACATAGATAGACAATAAAAATGGTGGGGATCAGAACGAAAACACAGTGTGAAAAAACACAAAACCGGACAAGGTCACCGACGAATTTATGGAAGAGGAGGATGCATTGAAAATACATGTCACTAGAACTGGAATTAATGGTAAAACTGGTCTCGGAAGGATTGGACGTGCGACACAAGTGCGGGGAAATACGGAGAGGCGGTCTGTGGAACGACTGCTGCCTGATGATGGAGGCATGAGGACAGGAATAGAAAGGAAGGAATACAGCCAGCATAATACGTCCGTAAAAGAACATGTTTCACTCTATGCTGCAATACAACTCGCTTCTGGAGACAAGATCATTGGGTTCGGGGTTTCAATCGATCATGCAGTGATTTTGAATATTTAGATTGATTAGGTGTTGGTCGCTTCGATGTGGGACTGACTACACGCTAGACACCCAACCTTAAAACACCATGTAGGTGAGGCAGGGGGTGTGATCCTCAACCTGGTCCGGAACGCGGACGCATATAGCCAAAACGGTGGAAACAGCCGNGACCCCAAGCCTTCGTCAGGCCCAAACCAACCGAATCTGGAACAAAGAGGCGATATGCAGCAGTCTGGGGTAGTACCCAGCTGACGAGGGAGAAGAGGAAACGGAGCATGCGACAGAACATAACTAAAAATAAGTGCACATCTAGCACGTTTTACCAAAATGATGGGGTGCCGAAGTGAATATAGCGTCAGACCATAACCAAGAGTTGCAGCGCGGTAAGACGATAGAATGCTTCTGAGAGTGCGCAACCCAATTTTTGAATTCCACAGATCCGGCTGAGAAACTGAATCCATGTACTCTTAAGAATTGATTGCGAAAGTGGACACAGCTATCAGGATAGCACATACCACGGAGGGAGGCCGGAGGAATTGACTGAGAATGATTCGAGCAATAGTTTGCATGCTAAATATTAGGTCACAATACATGTACGAAGGAAATTTCAGTAGCACCGACATCACTTGAGCGGAAATGCTCAAACGGAGTTCCTAAACCTTAACTGTAATAAAAATGGAGATTCTGATTTGATTCTGAAGCATCGAAATAGATTCATCGAGGACAAGAGGTGTAGGGAGCAAGAGTGAAAATAGAAAAGCTAGAGACAACCTGACTGAAGTTTGGAGGCATTCAGCAGGCAAGATATCCGACAGAGTAGGATCAAGTGAGAGAAGCAGGATAGTTCACGTGAAGAAACCAAGGTATACGAAGGACATTTTAGTCTACGTAGCACCGACAGCATTTGAGCGGAAATGCANAGAAAAGCCAGAGACAACCTGGTCGATGTTTGGATGCATTCAGCAGGCAGGATACCAGACAGAGTAGGATCAGCTGGGAGAAGCAGGATAGTTCAAGTGAAGAAACCAAGGTATACGAAGGACATTTTAGTCTACGTAGCACCGACAGCATTTGAGCGGAAATGCACAATCTCGTTTTCGACAACTTCTCCTTTGGTCTAATGCAGTTATGTAGTCAAATTAAAAGTAAAATGTTCGTCAATGGCTATTGGTGATTCGTGGTTTGTGATTGTTTTTGGTGTGTGGTTGGGAAAGGGTGGGATAGGATGATGTGATCATAACACGGTTCGTAAAACGGTTAGAATCTGGAGGTGTCATCACCTGTAAGGGTCGCGGGGTCATGGGAAAGGTCATAACTATCTGGGTGGTATGTAGCACGTTTTAGCCAAGGTAGTCTGATTGATTGTACGATTCGCTTTTGAGAACAAAGCGATGGGTTTAATAATTGAATGGTCATAGCTTCGGCCGTTGCGAGATACTGTTGACAGGCGGCGATCGAAAGGTTTGATGGCACTTTGTAGACGATTCGAAATGCCTCATGGTCAACCTCATGCCCGGTATCCGCAAAATAGGCTACGATCGCACTTGAAATCATTCTTTGTGCCTAAACGCAGCCAGGCCGGTTCGTGTTCCTTGATTCTTTTGGACAAACCTGGTCGTTCTGCCCTCATATCTTGCCGAACAAGAGCAAGAAGATAATAGGTAATCGTGGATAAGGCATGGGCAGGCAATTTATCTTTAAGGTCCACAGGCATCACCTTTTGTATCACGAACAGGTTGATTATCAGGTTTTTCACGGGGATGCCAATGTTAAGATCTTTGTTGTGATGTAGTCGCATAAATAGTCGATACATTCTAGTAGAAAAACATTCGTAAATAGTGACGTTACGTCTCAAGAAATCATCGTCCAATCGTTTGTGTTCTTTTTCTTTACAAGTGTCACGAATTATAAGTTACCTTTCAGGCTGCAATGAGCAATATTTCGACGAATAGATTCTAGTAATTCTGCTAGCCATCGAGAGACATGGTGATACGGGAACACACCCATATCCAGTATTGATCTCAATGGAATGCCCGGTTTATGCATTTTGGGTAGACCGTATAGGCGAGGGATGGAGGTGCCAGTGGGCCTTAGTTTCCCGTAGATAGACTTTGAAATTAAATTCTGGTTTTGAAGATTTTTCAGAGATGACGTGAGTCGTTCTTCTGTTAATTTAGTTTTTCTCTTTCCCAGTTCGTTTTTAGGAATTTTGATCGATCTCTCAAGATGTTCTTTATTGTATCCAAATAGTCACCCCTGAGCCTTTGTCTGGTCTTGTAATTATGATGTCTTTATTTTGTCTGAGGTTTCTGGGTGCCTCATAGTGCTTCCGGTTCATGAGACTCCTACGGGAAAGAAAATATCGCGCAAAAATGATACGCACTTGATGTACCAGATGAAGACAAACGCACGCAGTGTACATCAACCACTTCGCACTCGGGTGACGCGTAGCCGAACCGATACGAATACCCAAATAAAACACGATTGATTCGCAATGTTCTACGGTACTGAATTACCGAAATCATTACAAATGTACAATAAAGCAAACCTCAAATATGCGACCAAAAGCACTCAAGCAAGCGAGCCCAATATGATGTCCAGATAGAACCAAACAGTCGCTCACGTTCTCTGACCACGCCAAATTGAAATGTGGCGGAATTCAATCAACAGATAAATAATAATGCATGGTGTTTGTGATTGAGAAATGTCAATAGAGAAGCAACACACAGATAGAGTTATTTCACCATAAATTATCATGGGTTCGGAAGGATTTTCAAAATTTAAACTTAAAATACACGCAGTTCCAGCAATTAGTCAGGGAATTATGCATAAAACATACCAATAAGAAACAATCTAAACTTCCAGCGATATTATATGACACGAGGCCACGATCAAAATTACCAACTGATCCAGACCAGTATGTTCACAACTTTTCCTGTTTGATTATGGACACAGGAACAGAATTTAATTTCAAAGTTTATCTACTAGAAACTAAGGCCCACTGGCACTTCCATTCCGCGCCCATAAAGTATCTATTGGGTGAATTGGGCGACTGGAATAAGAAAGGGATGAGTGAGAGCGCAACTAAAATAAGCTATGACACCACCTGCTCTGCCCCGGGCTGAGTCTGATCTTATCGATGTAAAACCGGGAATGGAGATCTCACCGTCTGGAAAATTGTCGTTCAGCCAGGTCTCAGTAAGGGTGATAACATGGGGATGTTGCTCCCAAACATGAGTTGTTCGTATTCTGTAATTTTGTCTGGGAGGCTAGGACAGTGGCTTGAAATGCATTCAGGTATGCGTCCATCAACGTTCTTAGGACTGGTAGGGAGCAAGGCCGGACCGGGTGAGCGGTAGGAAGGGACATTAGTGGTGGTGGATGTACGAGTTGAGTGTACGTTGGTCGGAGGACTAT
>UZAN01049999.1:0-17031 GCA_900618425.1 Echinostoma caproni
GCAATGGTCCGCGAAAATTGGTGCTCGAAAGGAAAAGACCATGTTAAGCGCAGATTTGCAGAAGACGGTCGCCGTTGTCACTTCTCCTAGCACCGAGACTATGCTAGTCACCAAGTGAGGTTTCGTCAGCGTCTAACCTACCTACTTGTGCGTTCAAGTCGCTGGCTAGTATCACGATGTCAGTGTGTCGTCTACTGTGGAGGTTGGCGAGCTGATGGTAGAACTCGTCCTTTTTTGTCGGGACTGCAGTCCGTCGGCGCGTAAGCCACGATGACGAACAGACAGAGCTATTTTATCCCATTACGAGATGCACTCACCGATCCTTTTGGATGGATGGCGCAGAATCGACTATTGATTGGAATCCAGTCGAGTAAAACTGCTTCTGTATGTTCACCTAGTGCTATCCCCAGGCCGGCCTGACCATCGGATCTTCGGAGAGGCGGCGGGTGAACGAGCTTGCAGAATCCGGAGACGGTGAAGCGAGTTGCAGTACGGTGCTCGAATCCTGTGACCGTGTCTCCGTAAGGCAGCAAATGTCCATGGAAAGCGTTTCCAGTGTGCGAACGAGTGTTGCCTGAGCCCCAACTTGCATAAGTGTTCGAACGTTGAAAGTCCCTAACTTCATCTGCGACCGGGGTGCGAGTACTTTTTTTCGAAATAACTTGATCGGAAGCTTGTTTCTTTCGCATGGGAACAAGACTATGGTTTCTGCCGTGGTCTTGAGCAACACACTGTTGGAAATTTGAAAAAAGTAGGCGGTAAACGGTTACCAAACCCTAAATTTGCGCGTGAAAGATATTCACCGTCTAAAAGTCTTAGACTGCTGATGTTTACGTAGTTTGGAGCTAGGTGGATGGAGCGAGCAAGTAAGCAACATTTAGGTGAACTGTCGAGTATAAATCAACGACTGGGCGGAGACTTTGTTATCACATCCAATTCTGATTCGTAGGCTTTGCTGGTTAGGACACGTATTGCACACGCTCGACAGCCGTTTACCGCACCGCATCTCGTTGACTGTTGCTGCTTCAGGTTGGAGAAAATCACGCGGAGGTCAACAGGTGACGTAAAAAAGAGGCAAGAAGAAATGCACAGAGCTAATAAGTAGAACAGGTGTCTGTCGTCTTCCAGGTTGAGGTTCAAAAGACAGAAACTGTTTGGTTGCGTACACTGAAAGATATGACAACTAACCGATAGCAGTGTTGTTCTATCATAGTTAGGTTATGCATACTGTCGAACCTAGAGGTTCACTTTTTCGCCTCATTTCAATTAGGCCCAATTCCTGTTCCTCTTGTAC
The DNA here is from genome assembly GCA_900618425.1 of Echinostoma caproni. Classification (NCBI taxonomy): domain Eukaryota; kingdom Metazoa; phylum Platyhelminthes; class Trematoda; order Plagiorchiida; family Echinostomatidae; genus Echinostoma; species Echinostoma caproni. The sequence goes on from UZAN01049999.1 coordinate 1,295, forward strand.
ATTCTCACTTACTTTGCGTGTATTGTGATCTCGACAGCCATCAGTGAAGTTCATCTCACTCTAAGATGACAAGCAGTAAGGCGTGTTTTCTATGGGGTTATAACCGCAGTGTCTAGCGTTGAGATGCGCGGTGCTACGCCACAAGATCACCAAGACGGGTTGTGCTAAACCACGCAGAGAAAAAAGGAAAAACGATCTAATCAGCTGCATAGTGATCAAATGGTCCTAAGCTCACTATCCTCATTTGGGTCGACTAATTCGCACTGCTGACGAGACCCAATCGATTCGGAACAGCTGTACAATGTATCCTAGCTTTTTCAGTTCACGCTTCATTTGCCCTGTGCACGAGGAAAGCCATTATAGAAACCGTTTGAGTGGCACGATTAAGTTGTCACTGTTGGAGGCTTAGTATCAGGATACGCAGCATAGCCAAAGGAGCTTGTGAATCGGTTAGGATGTCCGATAATATGAATACCGAGTACATCAAAATGATCCAACTGTGGTGGTGGGAAAAAGGTATTGATTGTAAGAATATCATCCTACAGATTGTGCATTCAAAACCCGCCGCCGCCACTGCTTTACTTTCCGCATTTATTTGCACTGCATGAAAGTTGTTGGATTGGCCGTTTTCTCCGTCGGGGAAATCGATCGCACGATTAAACATTAAATGAAACGAAAATGAATAACGCTATGCACTACCTAATTGGGGTTCACGTGACGAAGTTGAAACCCCGAGTCACAGCCCGAGCGTTGTGCACGACCCAAGCAAATCACGACAGACAGTGCTGAATTGAGCACAAAATACTGCTTACCTTTAGCGGTCTCCACTGGGTGTTCAAGTGTTTCCGTGAGATTGACCTCAGGAGTTACCGCATCGTCCGGAGTAGGATCATCTGACGCGGCGATCAACTTCTCCTCTTTCTTTCGTTTCCGTTGAGCCTTCTTTGCTCGTTTTGTTAGCTTCACCTCAGGCACTGCCAAACGCGGCTTGGTACTCAACTCATCCACGACATCTGCTGTTTCCTCATCAATCGAGGAATGATCACTTTCTGTTTGCTTGGTCACTGATTCACCCGCTTCCATCGCTGCCCGTTCTTGTTGCAACAAAATTTTTCGCAATAATTCTGCTTGTTTTTTATGCTTTTTAGAAGCTTCATGATTCAGTCTGGTTTGCACGGAAGAAAACAGTTTGTCACATGCGACACAGTAGAGCTCGTCTACTTCGGACAAATTATCCGACGATCCGGCACTCGTGGGATCCGCATCTGTGGTAGTCTGTGTCGTAATTTGTTGAAAAAAGGAAGTCAGTAAAAACGACACAACACTCCCACTTGGCACCGTCTAAACGCGTTTAGAGCTATTCATTTGTGGAAGAAAACCTCGAAATTTCCTATGAAAACGACTATAAAAAAGACTACAGAGAGTATCAATAGAACGATTTTTTCCATATGAAAAGGAAACGGTTCGTCAATTTGATCGATAAGAGGGGGAGAGTATTCATGTCCCACCGTTCTAATTGCTTGCAATCGTTAATTCCGGGTGTTCAGAGGAACTGTGCACTACACCTCCGAAAGCTTCAGTATGATCGGGGCTGGGTGTCTCCGGTTGGGGCTGCTCACCCCTCGCGAAATACTCCCATACGACGAAGCGTATCAAATAGCCTCTATTGAAGGAGCCCTACTCACTGCCTTCTGGTGGCGGTGTTTTCCCATAAGAGTGAAAGGACGAAAAGGCGACATCCGCGGCTATAACGGGATTGATGAACTACTGGCAGTTCATTCAGGGGAGTTGGCTGGAACCCTGAAATATAATAAAATAGTACACTACCAGGCCCGTCTCCAGATTGTGAACAGGTAACCACCGCCCTAATGGATAAGCGATCGCGGACGACCCCAGTGACGTTTGAGGACGTGGCTGATTTTCGCTTGGTAACAAACAAGCACAAAATCTAATGTGCCACTAAACAAGATGACCGACATCTCTATATTCCTCATTGTAGATTCCAGCTCTTATGCTTCTCGGCATTCAAGGGCGTGTAATGAAAAAAAACAATGCACATATAAAATTATAGAGGAGGAGTGCTGACATACTGTCCATAAATTAGAATCGCACTCGGCATTGAGTTGAGAACTTCCACGCACACCAGTTCCAATGAATTGCATCTTCTTCATAAGTTTTGTGTACTTTTTGTAATAACGGCACTCGGGCAATGCATATAGTAAGGCAGTCATGGATGAATCTAAAAGAATATTTCATAAACAGGTGCGATAAAAATTAAATCTTATTCGGCTTTTGAACATATCAAGATAAATGGGTACGAAACATGGGTACTGATGCCCGTGAATTATAGGTCTATTCTCTTCTCCAATAAAAACAAATCGGATGAAATGCCATATTGTGTTGGGTTTCTGTCCCCCAGACGATATTGTTGGATTAATCTCCTAAGCATATGTAACTCGGAGACTGTCAGGTATCCACGAGCCTCATAAAGCAGCCCCAGTGTGCAAATAACGGGTAACGCAATTCCTACCTGGGTGGATAGTAACAAATGACACTTGCTGACATGAAGAAGGCCGAATCGGACACCTGAAGTCCAGCAGTGTGACCTACCTCATTCACATCGTGAACGTGTACTCCATCCAGTTCGGCTTCCATTCTAGCTAATTCCGCTTCGAACTCTTCCGCCCATTGGGATGTAAGGCCACCAAAAGCCAGTTCGTCATTCCACTCTTCAGCTAATTTGGCAGCCTCGCTGACGAGCAGAATTAAAAATGGGTCAGGGAACACAAGGACGATGATGAATACATTGTTTAGACAGCGAAACATTTGGCTAGGGTGTAATTTATTCTTGCAGGGATTTCATTAGATGAGGTAATAGACAGTAGAATAGAAGGAGGCCTCTGCCAAGTTATTCGAGGAGTATCGAGGATAAGCGACAGCATGGCTGCTTCATGTTTTCAATTTTCACAATCATTAATCGGGCACTGTCACGCGACGGAATAGTTTGTTTTTAAACTACCCATTGGGTCGATTGATGAAGAAATAGTGAGTCGGAGAGTTGAAACCGAAGTGCACCGGCAAAATGAAAATAGGGAAAGCAAGTAAACTGGATATCCGTAGGAAATGAGCAGACGCACGAACGCCACTGATTAGGGTCTTCGGGGTAACCTTGTCCATGGTCGCAGATACATTAGATGACATTGCGTACCGTAAAAGGTAACAATTGCGCACCTACTTGCAGTCTGCTGGTTCTCTTGTTTATTTTATCACCTCAGCAACGTTGTTTTTCATTTTCCACCGATCGATGGAATATATATATATATATATATACATCACGTCAAGACTGCACCTTGACGTAGTGTGATGGCGTTCGTCCCTACATGACCGATAGTTGTAAATGCGCCCTTGAAGCACAGTTTTCTCGTCGCCTTTCAGTTCAACCAACAGTCAATGGAATGAATGAAACGTGGATACAAATCAATCAAGTTATTTAAATGTCAATCAAAACAACGGCGGATTCTGGAGCACGAACGATCTTGTTGTCGGCGGATGCTCTGCTGACGCCTCCTGATGCCAAATGTGATACCGTACGCGAATCCCTTAAAGGATAGTTAATCAACAGCTTGAAGAAAGACCGTGAGTATGGGTGTGTAGCAAAATGTAGAGCCTTGGAGACGGCTGTGGTCATGGTTAATAGTCGCACTCTATGCCGTCTCATTACGACTACGGGCTGAAAAAAGGCGTAGGTGAGATAATCAAAGAGTCGGACGTTACACTAATCCATCATTAGCAACGCCACATTGAGCAATGAGCGGAAAAATTCAAGGCACAGTTCAACAGACCTTCATCGATCTCTGAATTACTGCTGTTTTGAGGTACTACTCAAATTTGTTTGGCGCACATGAATAAGCAATGGGCCAATTCTCACAGTAACTGTGGCAGATTAACTACCGAAAAGGTAAAGAGGCTGTCAGGCTATTGGCTAAGGATCAAGAGTCTACTACAAGAAAACTGTCACAGATAGGATGTGTCGTTCTGTATTTACCCCCTATCGACGTTGATCTCACAAATAAGTCTCCTTTACCTGGCACAAGTATTGTGGAATTATGACACTTTATAACTGGTAAATACTGCCACGTGATATTCATTCTCTATCTGAAATGGAGGTCACTCGGGAAATAAGTTAACTCTATTGGTGTAAGGATTCTCCATCGGCTTTTAAGGATTTAGGTTCAGCTTTGGTTTTGAAGTTGATGAAACTCTTTAGTTCGATATGGGTTAGGGAACACGTAAAAACTGAATGGTGTGAAGCAGTCGTCCTATTAATTTACAAGACGGGTGGCAAATCCTCTTGTGAAAACTACAGAAGAATTAGTTCTATCAACATTGTATTCAAACTTCTAGCTGACATTATGTTGCCGTATGTGAACGTTGCACGCGTGAAGATTAGGTTGATGTTGGACCTGGCCGAAGTTATATGGACCACATCTTCACTCTTCACCAAATTCTGGAGCACTGACTTTCATATACTTAACATCTCTGTCTTCCTCTGTCTGAAAGTGGCCTTCAATTCAGTCCACCGCTCTGAACTCTGGTGCTACATTTCCCGAAGGGTGTGCCCCATAATGTATAGATGTATTGATCAGATTTTTACGTTGCGTCAGCTCCTTGAGCTGCGTCATACTCACCGTCGGCCAACGATCGCAGTGTTCCTTGACCTGAAAGGAGCCTTCGACTCAGTTGACCGCGAAGCTCTGATGGGCTGCCTTCTTCGAAAAGGAATGCCCCAGAAGTACGTTAACCTACTGAAGTCACTGTACTCACATACCTCCGGTCGTAGACGAAATACTGGAGAGCGCACTAAAGGGAATCCAAAACCTAGGTATTGAATGGACAGCTGGAGAAAAGCTATACGATTTGGAGTACGCCGAGGATATTGTCTGTCTGTTCGAATGTATGGAGGACGCGCAAAGTGCACTTGATAGATTAACAAGTGCAGTGGCCACATTCGGTATGTGCTTTGCACCTTCAAAGTGCAAAGTGATGCTGCAGGACTGGGTTTCGTCTACTCCCAATCTGACGCTAAATGGCCAAGATTTAGTTGTGGTGGATTACTTTTCCTACTTAGGTAGTTGCGTGACCAATGACGGTAGTGCAGCAAAGGAGATAACCGCCCGCATTTCCAAGGCTCGAGCAGCATACGCAGGACTGAAACACCTTTGGCGTAGACGCGACGTTTCACTGAAGTTGAAAGGTTGTGTATATTGTGCTAACGTTTGTTCAGTCTTGCTTTATGGTTGTGAGACCCTGAATTTGCGAGTAGAAGATATCCGTCGACTAGAAGTTTTCCATTATCCGTGTTTACGCAGTTTAACCCACGTCGGATGAAGCGAACGGGTTAGTACCGTGGAGGTAAGCCGTCGTATGTTTGGGAGTCTGTCAGGTATAAACCTGCTAGCATACCGAATTCAGATTACTAGGCTTACTAGGCGTGTATTGCGTGTGCCCAGCCATCGACTGCCGCATCGCGCTTTATTCGCTGTAGCTAATCGGAGCTGGAGGAAACCACCGGAGGTCAACAGATGACGTAGGGACGAGGCATGAAGAAATGGACAGAGCCATTAGGTAGAGTAGGTGTCTCTCGCCTTCCAGGTTGCGGTCCGAAAGACTCCAAAACTGGTTGGTTGCAGACATTGAAGGATATGGCAGCGAACCAGCAGCAGTGGCGTTCTTGTTGTCGTTTCTTATCAGGTCAGAGTGCCTGAAACGGTATATATGCAGAGTTCGATTGCGTACTCTGTGTGTTGACCATAGTGGCTCATCTTCTCCCTCCCTTAAAATAGATCCAATCCCCGTCCACCTTAAATTTTACCAAACCTTGTATGCATTGCGAGTTTGGCAGCGGTCAGCGAAGTTCATTTCACTGTATTTCGCTGTACGATGATGATGATGATGCCCCATAAGTTTATTTCAGTATCACGACTCCTTTATGCGAAAAGTCAAAGCCAAGTCTCAGCTTAAGGCACTTTTTCACCCGAGTTCATCGCAGAAAACGGAGTTTTTCAAGGTTGCTTCATACTCCCTTTCCTTTTCTATTGAACCTTGTTATAGATTTGATCACGGAAACCGACCAGATCTCGAGTGAGAACAGTGGCATCCAGTTGCTCCGGGGTGGCAGTATATATGAACTGGAGTATGCAAACGACATTGTAATGCTACATGAAGATTTGGGCAAGCTGAAACCTGTTGCCCATAGTTTGAGTGCTAACGTATGCGCTTCGCACCTTCAAAGTGCAAAATATTGCTCTAAGACTGGATTGATCCAGTCAGCAGTCCCCCTCTAAATGGAGAAGTGATACAGAAAATATAGAAAAACTTTGATAACTGTGAAGCCAACTTGAGACATCTACAGAGTGGTACAGACATTCGAGTACCGCTGTCGCACTGCACGAGACTGGTAGAGAAACCGGACAAGCAATAGCGAGGTTGGACGGAGTGTCAGATAGTCGCGGCCGCATAGTGAGGCAAGTTCAATTCCGTTCGCGCAACCAATATTCATGCACCTTATTGCGCCGGTTTTGTTTGTTATCTTTTGGTTGTCCATTTCAACGAAACAGTAAGAGAAAGACAGAGGAGTTGAAAGTAGAGTCGAAGAGAAAGTGGAGGATTTCAGTGGAATAAGTTTGCAATGAAAGTGAGAAAATGCACGAACGCCATTGTTTACGACACTCAGGCGTATCATTCAGTGTCTCTAACCCCCGGTATGAAACCCTCGGACCAAACGACAATCTGTTTCTCTTGCAGCCGATTATCCCACCAGGGGACCTGTGCAGTTCACTGGCAAATTTTAGTCTATAATCTTTAAATACATATGTCGGAACCCGGCGCTTTGTGACGTCCAAGGGCTTGGATCTCTAGTGGGATTTCCATCTCTGAAAGTGTCTGTTGGAATAGCTTAGACTGGTGGCCAACTAAACTGCGCTTCAAAGTGCAGCACCCAGAGTGCAAGAAGTCATCTTTGATTTTAAATAGGTGAGTAGCCAAGAGAAACAACTTGCAGCAATTGCCGACAGCGACTACGTTCCATCTGTGAGGCAAGCTGGGTCCGCTTGATTTCCCGCTCAGTGACCGTTTACGTTCAGTTCACGTCTCGTTACGAGTTATGTTTCGTTATGCTCGATGTCGGTCGGGCTTGGCCGGTTTGTGTTCAGAAGGAACAGAAACTCCGCGGATGTACAAGGTATCTCGGGCGTGTCAAATCACAACTAACTAGGACATCAGAATGCAGGGCACTTATGATGAGCGAATAGTGACGAGTGATGCTATCACGAGCCAACAGTGAAACAAGCTTAAGGGTTGTTTTAAACGGAAAGGATGTCAGAATAGGCCTCACAACAGGTAACTGATGTAACCCACCGATTCGGATGATGACGCCTAAGTTCCACTACAAGGAACAGTTCGAAATCTTATCGCTCGGATAATATCATTATCATTATTATTATTGTACACCGAAATTTTTATCAAGCCGGCTTGACTGATTATGACAAGCTTACAATATATAAAACGCAAGTGAAAATAGGTAAGGTGGACACAGATTAGACCGATTTCGAGGAAGGAGGAAACAAAGCCAATTGTTATAATCGACACCCAGAGCACAATTTAACGGTGCAGACACCTTTTCAACCATTTCGACTTGAGAAGAAAGAACAAAAACGCCACTTCAGTCAGTTAGTTCATTGACAAGTCCAGAAGCGTCGTCACCAAAGAAGCTACGGAATCTTTCGGACCTCATCTGGGCCAAGTAGCAACTTCCAAGCGTTGAAAAACTAAGCTAGGAGGGAAACAACTCGGTTGTACAGAACACTATAAACAATGTGAGATATAGGTAAACATTTGATGCAATATCCTGCAGACAACTGTTGGTTGATCCTGGTGCAACTATCAACCAATGTGTAGTTGTCTGGTAGTTAGTTGAGCTAGGATGTTGCCCATTCTCGTGATGCAAATGTCTACGATAATGCTGCTGCTGCTGCTGCTGCAGATGATGATGATGATGCTGTGATTGATCATGATCACGTTCATAATGATGACAACGACAATAATGATTTAAAAACATCCGTCCCTTGGGCACTGCAAAAAACACATTTTTAGATGAATACAGCACAAACCTCAACTGATAAACCAGTCAGGTTTGTTTATAAAGTCTCTCTCACTAATCGGATAGTCCGATTGTCATGATCTATAGGCGACAACGATGGTAAGAACAATGGTGTTAATGGCGACTTTTCCAAAAACAACAACAACAAAAATTATTTGCGAATCAAGAATTACCGTTGTCTGGCTTCTCTGGCCAACTTTTGAGTTCGAGCCTGCGCTTCCTGGGCTACTTGCTGAATTCGTTCTCGTTCCGCGGCGACGCGTTTGTCTCGCTTCTTCACAAAAGCAACCAATTGGCGAACCTCTTCGTTCCGTTTACGGCGAGCGGCGTTCCGGAGGCGCTTATTTTCTTGTTCCATTGCTCGGCGTTCCTTGATGGGGGTGGAAATGAAAATTAGGTTTGGATGCAATTTATTAGTATTAAAAGAAACTTTCTCGTGTTTTGTTCCTTTACTACGTGTCGCCCAGTATCCCATCCTCTCAAAACAACGTTCTTGGTGTATCGTAGCCTAGAATCCATCGTCATTCTGAGAATTGTGAACTTACAACACCGACTTCACAAAATACTAGCTTGATTCAAAAACAGAATGTCTGCCGACCACTTAAGATCCTATACCAATGTTACGCATGACACACATATAAAAGAGGCGATTTTATGCCGAACACTTCATTCTCTCACACATTAACACACGCAATTCAATCTTCACATGAAGTTACGTAACTAAAAGTCTCGCGATGCATTTAAAATCAACAGGAAAATGAGGTACGGTGATATGGGAGCGTAAAAAAGATGCATGCGTTAAAATGAGAAGTGGGTTGCATAGCACAACGGAATTTCAGTGCAAACAAACTCAAATGATGCAATGGAAATGTTTTTTATAACTGACAAAGAGCACTAGGCAGCTGCTTCGTCCTGTTTGGGACTCGTCAGTAGTGGGTATTTTTTGTGTCTCCGTTAGGACTCGAACCGCGGACTTTCGAGCTGGGACATCAAACCCTTACCTCTGAGCTACACGGTCGACGGTCATCACTTTGTGCGAATGGCTGCTCTAAAATTGATTGAGCCTTTTGCACAAGGTGATGACCGTCAACCGTGTAGCTCAGGAGTAAGGGTTTGAAGTCCCAACCAGAAAGTTCGCGGGACAAAAAGTACGCACTGCTGACGAGTCCCAAACAGGACGAAACAGCTGTCCAGTGCTCTTTGTCAGTTATCACAAATATTTCCATCGCATGTAAATGCACGAAATTGTGGGGAAGTAACGATTTCTCAAGGAGTGAAACCTACACCAAAGATCATCAAGAGTGCCTTAATAATCGAATGGGCTAATCCAAGCCTGCTACTCTAAAACCTCCAATGATGCTTAGCAATTGTCCACTTTTTGTCAGTTATCTCTGGCTATAAGACCATAGTTTAACCTAGATTTCAGGTTGACGTGTATGAATCGGTAATCGCTCATTAGAATTCACAGAATCTAATGATTTGCACAGGAGTAAACACTGTGGTCAATACCCTGATCGTTCCAGGGGCTACCTACTACCTTTTGTCTGGCAATCCCGGCTAACAGCAACTGATATTCACGAAAAAACTCATTTGGTCTCTCTCGACATTTCAAACAACTCCGAAGGCAAAAAGGTTTGCTGTCCAATTTACTTGCGTTTGGATTACACTCTCACATTGTGGCTGCTGCCTGGACTACTCTTCGCAGATTTGTCCTCGCGAATCGGTGTCAACCTACATAGCGAAATGACCGCTGACAGTTTGTGCTACGGGAATCAGACTCATACCCGTGCCATTGGAACGAAAATTACGACAATCCTTTTGTAAGATGGGTCTAATAATTGATTCTCCTCAAATACGAGATACTATTTTTCTCTCAGTAGATCTATGAAAGCAATGTCAAGTTCTCACATGAGAATTTCCCCACCATCTTTCAAAGGGACTCGCGGAGAAGTGTTTGATCCCGACTCTTTATGGTGGCTAACGGTTAGAAGCTGTTTACAAAACCACTTCTGTGGGTAGTTCCACAGACAGTGACTGTGGCAAACTTTTAGAACTGCTTGGGTAGCCAGTGCGGGAGGCTGGTTGCACTGCAATGTAAAGTACTCTGCCCAGTGTCCCACGCGTCGATGAAGGCTGTATTTTGGCGTGTCGTTTATCTCGTAAACTGTTTCATTAATACAGTATTTATAAACCATTAGCTTAGATGAATTGGAACAGCTGCCGGGTGGTTCTACAGCTAGCTGCTGGTTCTCTCAACTTTGAGCATAGAGTCCATTACGCTTCTCGGTCAACTCGTGTCTTCTTTGTGAGTTGGCGCTTCTAAAAGAGCCACTGTTCATCATAGCCACTCCACTAGGTTTATTCAGCGCGCGTTAAGTTTGACAGAGACAGGGGCGGATTACGCCACAATTGTTTTTAACCGGGTTTTGGATGGGTGCTCAGCGTTCTTCTGTGCTATTTGGTGGGGTCACTGTTAGCTTTGTGGCCAACTCATTGTGACAGTTGACTAGTACGGTCAGAAAGCTTGACAATGTTAGGCTATCTGTAGCTCCTTTCTTGTAGTAACCAAATCACATGGATAACTTAACCGATGCGTGGTCAGAGTTCAGGCAGATGGACTAGCACGAACGACAATATTTAACACATCCTTCACATAGCTACGATTAGTCCAGGTCCACGTCAAAGAGATGATACACCAAATGGCCAAGATGCTTTCAGTGTCAGAAGTTCGTGCTAAGGGGGAATGGACTGTATTCCGAGAACAAGCTAAAAATCCCATACCCACTACCTGAATGACAGTTAACAGGGTCGTGATGGCCACCAAGATGAGCTTCATCGGACGAAAGACGGACAATGGGAGCTTGTAAGTGTTCGGTCATAATCACAATATTTGTCTTCGTGAAGCTCATGTAGATGATGACAGAAGCTACCTTTGATTACAACCGGGTTACAGACCGTTGGAGCGAATGCAAAAACCAAGAATAAGCACCATTCATTTAATTTTTGCTTGTTGACTTTATGTGAACCCCGTAGTCTCACTGCGTATAGCCAGCCATCTATCAGGATTTAGTCCAATAGAGAAGCCTCTGTCATAGTGATAAAGGTGATAGCAACGCCTGCTGGCCCGGACGCACCAGGGTTCCCGGGGAAAGATGCAAATGAAACGCTTCTCTTGGGCTGGAGGCAAACGTTCATGGGATTGTTTAGTTTGGATCCTGAGTACGTGTATCCGAGAGGCGGTTCTTGCCGCCCACTAATGCTAAACAGAAACTTGACATTGCGGACTGAAGTAGCGAACTACACGCGGCACAAATAGGAAAGAATATGGCCAGTACTTACCATTCATCACAGGATTAAGAAGAAAAGTTGGTGCTTGATCAGAAAATAATAGTAGGACAGCGTCGAAGTCTGTGAAAACGGTTGTATAAACAGCCGCACTGTTTAACCAATAAAGGCTATTTTTACTGATATCATTAGTTATCGCTTTACCTTTACACTTTGGTCCCTTGGACGTTATTATTGGTCGAATAAAACTTGTATAACCTCGATTACTTGTTAACTGGTGGTTGAAGAGATCCGTGCTCATGACACAGTGCGCTGATTTTAATGGTTTCCTTTTTTCCCTCACTACAAATTCGTTAACCACATCGTGAGATTGGCAGAGATCAATGGAATTCTCTTCACTGTACTTCTTTGTACAACGATAAGAAAAACATCTCGCCTTGCTTTATAGCATACCTTCGATTAAAAGGAACACATGAACTTACCGCACGTGAATCAGCGCATCGGATATCGTATTTCTCTACCCAAGTGTAGTTCTTATGTGTACGAAAAGCCTCCCAGAACTGATAAAATGAGGCAACTACGTCAGTGTAGAGACTGTCCGATTGACCAAATGAGGGATATTCACGAGAAGAACGCCCGTTTTGGTTGGATTTCTCATTATCTTCATCCGTAGAGGTGGACGAGCAGGCGTCAAATTCACGGGCACGTAGTTCTTCCTCTGCAATGTCACTGAACACCTTCCGATAGACTGTGTAAAACCCCTGAAATTGAAAAGAGCAAAAGTAATCCGTGTCAAATTTTAAAGACAAACTATGGGGAACGTTTTCAGCGTTGATTCCTGATGAAAATGAAATAAATAATAGCGATACGGAATGAACAACACAATATTAAAATGAGTAAATCCAAACAAGTGTACCAATTTTGAAGTGCGCAAAGACAGACGAAATCACTTATTTCAACAAACGCATGCGGATAAAAAGACATGAACTTCTGGACGAAGTGTTTTCCTGGTGACCTTTCACTCAAATGTCTTGGTCACAAACTTTAGTAGGGTGAACCGTACAAGGGATGAACCTCGGAGATCTGGGTACCGTACCGGAAATTGCGAAAATATAGAACACCCCCAATGGGGTATGTGTATCACTGAGCCGAACGACAGTGAACGTTCGAAAGTAGCGTCAGAGTTTGAATTCCGGAACTTAAGCTACTCTAGCAGAGGCTGTATTGTCTACTATTTGGGAACATCTACGGGAGTTCAAAAGACCCGCTCTCACATTTGGAGCGTTCAAAAGGAGAACTTCCTTTTCACAAGCTTATAAGTGATTGGCGAACACAAAGGACATAATAATCAACTCAATAAATGACGGCGAAATTCACGTAGGACGGGAAAACATTCTCTCAATTGTGTACAAGTTCCTACAAAACAGGGCATGGGGAGTATGGACGGTAAAATGGTGATAACAGCGCACCGGGACCAACAAAATTAACTTACTTTCTTCCCGTCATCAAATCGATCAAAGCATGATCTTGCGAAGAACGGGAACACGTCTACACGCTCCTCCTCATAATCCGCTGTAGAACCCATCTGTGCCTTCTGACCTCCACTTTGCAGAATTTGTGCCCGATGACTGTCATACCAAGCACGTTCCTGTGGATCAGATAAGACCCTATGTTCCAGAATAGAATGAGTAGCACAGAAAAGAGTGATCAGCTGCATGACAATGAAGATCACCAAACACTTTATGCGATCTTACGGTGGCGTCAAGCAACATGCGTGCAAGACAATAAGCGATGTTAAATGAAAAAATAATAAAAATGGAGCATGTAACACTTAATGGGCCCAAGGACAAGAATATAGAAACTACAACAATTTTGAACTAAATCCTTATATCTAAGTGGCAAGAATATTATGAATGTAATGGAGGGAATCGTGCAAATAACTCCAGAGTAAGGTGAGTGGGGTGTCATAAGGTTGGTGGTGGGCAACTAGATAGCCAATGGGCTCAATTTTGCACTTGCCTTGATGAGACCTAGGGTACCAAGAGCCCAATAGCTTGCATTTGGTTACAAGAACAGCATAATGATTGGGTATAATGATTAGATTTGTCACACTGTCAGCTACCATTAAGTTGAGCGTAAACTACCTCGCAGGTCGAAGAAACCTGCGCAATCTGAGTGGTGTCAGGAGAAGCCTGAATTCCGATGAGTATTCCCATAGTATGAATTTAAAATGCATTGGGATAAATCACCATCGTGGGAAAATTCCGGTGTTTTCTCGATGCTACTGGGCTCGTGAGACCTAGGGTACCAGACGGAATACACCTATCTGATTGGTAAATTCCCTCAATCGGCGCGCTCGTAATTTCCATTCAGGAAAAATCTGGAATGTCCACAACCCTGTGAATACAGCACGATTCCAATTTAATCAATGCACTTTTTATGACATTACCACTGAACGTTAAATAACATTCTTGGGCATGGTTTAACCTATGCAAATTTTAACCGTAACGGCTCCTCCCCAGGTTGCAGATGCGCTTCGTTTGGTGTGCGCTTTGCACCTTCAAAGTGCAAAATGTTGCTACAAGATTAGGTTGGTCCAGCACCCAGTCTCACCCTGAGTGGGATAGTAGTAGATGAAGTAGACAAATTCTGCTATCTGGGAAGCTATATCTCGCCCGGCGGACGCATCAGATGAAGTTTCGGCGCGCATACAGAAGGCTCGGTCGGTATTTGCTAACTCTACACATTTTTTGCACCGTCGCAACATCCGGCTATCTGCGAAGAGTCAAGTATTAGCTGCAGAAGTTCGACCAGTACTGCTCTGCGGTGCAGAGACTTGGCCACTACGGGAACAGGACAAAAATAAACTGTCGGTGTTCGAACACCGCTATCTACGTCGCACTGCACGAGTCTGGTGGAGTAACCGGAGGCGCAGTGCTGAGGTCAGATATAAAGTTTTAGGTAACCGCGGTCGTTTATTGGAGCAAGTAGTCGACCGTCATAGATTACGCTGGTTGGGACGTGTGTCACGCCTGTCACCAGATAGTTTGCCACGGCGAGCGACGTTAGCAGAGGCAGGTAACGATTGGAAAAAGGTCAACGGCGGTCAAACAAGGACCTGGAAAGAGGGTATAAAAACCCTAACCAGGAGACTGGGACATGTAGGTCTCGATAGGCTTGTGGCTGGGGACCCCGAGATCATAATCACCGATGGTTAGGGATACTGAGCGATATGGCTGGATGTGGTAAACAGTGGCGCTCACGCTTCTACTCATTATTCTTGTAACAAACTATATAAATTCGCTATCTTTCGCTTGAATTTGCTTTCAACATTCTAATATTCATTCTACACTGTTGTCCAAATGAGCCACCAAAACCGGCGCACGAAGGTATGTGGTTAATGGTAGTGAAAACTGAAACTGAGATGTACTTCTAAAGCACTACCAGGTCACCGTTAGCTCTATCCCCACCACTACTCGAGTACTAGACATCCCTTCATTTCATGCTTAATCGTGTTACTTCCACCCAGCAAGGTGTGGAGAAAACAATATGCAATATAAGCCTTACTGTTCTATGGGTTCTAAGAAAATACACAGCAGAATTCTTAAAAACTCAGCGGGCATTTTAGCTGTCCCATACACTCTACTCTTCCAACGATATATAGATGAGGGAATACTTCCTCGCTGTAAAGACGCAGTTCTCTCCTCTATATACAGTGAGTTATCCTTTTATATCCCTAACCTGGGTTTCTAGCAAAATTCTTGAGAGCACTACAAAGGAGACACCTCCACATTAGCAATTTTCTCTCACCTTTCCAGCAGGGATTTCTATCCGTTAGAACAAGAGTCAGCAATATGCTGACTTTCATGGATAGCTTGACATGGCAGACGTCAATGGCAAGAGCATATGCGGGGTACATTGATTTTGCTAAATCCTTCGATAAAGTCCTACTTTTTTATTGCACGACGTGAGTTACAGTAAGAGGAAAACCCCATAGACAAATAGCATACCGTAGAAGGGAGAGTAGGGGAACAGTTACGTAAGATCCAGTTTACTGATGCCACGTCTAAAGAGTGTAGGGTTATAAGTTGGGGGAGAACAGAAAGTGGGAGAGTGCTCCACAACGTGGCTGTTCGGGGGAGAAAAGAAGATTGGAGGAGAGAAGTGTGACATCTGGGAACTGAAATCTAATAAGGATGACAAGATGCCTATATACGGGATGAACGGGTGGAAGTCGCAGGAAGAGGAACAGCCCAGGTAAACTCCGGAGAACAAAAACCAAAGTAGTAACGGT
>UZAN01050001.1:1600-17505 GCA_900618425.1 Echinostoma caproni
GGATGCCGGATTTGGTGATTACTCTAGTTTTAGTCACAGATGTTATTATATTTGTGAAATTGTCAATAAATTTCTTCCATGCGACCAACAGATTAGCTTCTTCGTCATAAGAAACTGAGCAGAGAGCGCCAAGTTATTCAACAGTGCGTAGTCTATAGATCTGCGTGTGTTACCAGAGGAACTTCCTTGAATCGATGCGTAACAGACGTATTCGAATGTAAGTACTGCATGATCGCTACGTCCTAGGGGAGAAGTCACATTGACAGACTCTACCATCAGCTCCTCATTGATCAACACTAAATCCAGTATGGACGGTGACTGAAGGTTGCCAAACCTAGTGGCCACTTTCACATGGCTGTATAATGGATGCGAGTCAATCAGCCGTTTGAAATGATGTTCGAAAAATGAGTGGGCGGTCGCTGATCTATTGAGATTAGGGCAGTTGAAATCACCCATAAGGAGAACGTGGGTGAATTTTTGTGTAAGAATGTGTGACATAGTTAGTAGTAAAAGCGTCCCATTCGCCGTCTCCGAGGATGATGGGGGACGATAGACTACACCAATCAAACAATCATCATGTTTGGACAACTTCAACCTGCACCACAGAGTGGCCGGTGNAGACTGTTTCGGAAGTAGAGTAAAACACCACCATCACGGGTAGGATGATCGCTTCTGAGTAGAGAAATCTCTGATAAAGACAAATCGGAGTCCGAAATCTCAGTTGTGAGCCCAGTCTCTGTAACAGCAATAATATCCCATTGACTAGATATAAAACGTAACTTCAACTCTGAAATTTTGCCGAGGAGTCCTTGAGCATTAGAGTAGAAACAGTTTAGATACTACTATCGGTGTAGAAATCCGCTGGGGTAGGAAGTGGTATCTCGGCCGACCCCTTCTCGGTCGGCTACCTTTAGTTGCTTAGCAGAGGAGCTCTGTTGCTTTGAACCACGGGTTGCGCGGCGGAGTTCGGTACCTGCATGGTGTGATCTGATGCATTAGAAGGGTTCTCCAGATTTGGGTGTGCTTTGAGCCCAGGATTGAGCAAGGGTCTCACACGTAGTTCTGGAGGCCCTCGGTTCTTTCTTTCCCGCCATAACTGTAAAACTGTGTTCGCCATTTTTGGAGTTCCAAGGGTAACTTTCATTATCCTCGGACCGTTACCACGGTAATGTGGTGAACAGGGAACACGACTGATTGAAGTTGTCAAAAAGTCGCTAAACTCAAGTAGATTTTGAAAGAATCGCCATTCCTTTCGGTTGTTCTGATGATCTTTTGGTTCATCCGGATCGTCCAACTGCAGGACACCATAGAGAAGGACGACCCTCTTAAGCACGGAATTTTAGCTCCGAAACATTTGGCGTACGCATTGCTGATGAGTTCCAAGGAGGTTCCAAGGAGGCTTTACGGAGCTCATTATCAGTCAATACACATATTCATTCACGCTAACCGGGAAGGGATAGACGGTTCAGCTGAAGGTGCTTGATGGCAAAATCTGCGCGTGAAGGTGATAAAAATCACATTGAAAAATACTCCGTGGTATAGATGGCAAAGCGCAGTATGATTTACCATGTTGTTAGCTATCTGTCGATAGTGAAACTCAAGGTGGTTTTCATAGGTGAGAACAGTTTATTAAAACGATTTGTTGAAAGAGCTTGTGATTTACAAACCTCGATCACAGTTGGTCAGTCTACTGCGTTTCGGATACTCACTACCGGAAATTGTTTAATGGTTTCCAATGCCTAGTATAACCTATCTTGTGCACGAAACTTGAAGTATCAGGTTACGAGACATCACCTAGTGAGTAGCATGTAACCCCGAACCTCAGAAGAATGATGTGATCAACCATGGCAACCGTTTTTGCACACTAAAATTAGCAGATTACCTGAAAAAAACATACTGCTACGCAAACCAGACTGCACATATAATGTTGCCACAATGCCTTTGCCGTTTGAGGAAAAACGTCCCCCTTACGGTATTGTGCCATGGTTTTGATGAAATCCAGCAGAATCAAATTTTCTCCTTATCACGGTTCTAGCCTGGATTTATGGGATGGGTCCGACTAATCTGGTTAAACCCAATTCTTTCAAAATTCTCACATCGCTTGTAACCTCCTGATAATGTTGTTGAATTTGAACTTAAATCAGACTCCAATCTGCCCTCAAACTGTATACACATATTGGTGCAAACTTTGAACCGCCTTGAAGCCAACTAGGTTTCCAAGCGAAACAATTTCAACTATTTTGGAGGCACCCTGGTTAGATCATGCCAATTCTAGCCGATCACCATCTTTATTATATTCTGTGTGCTTTCTTCACACTGTTTTTGCAACCCTACAAACTGGCTACTGCACTACAAAGCACCGAAACACCGTGCGTATAAATAAATACAGTTTCTTGTATGCAAACATTGTACTGTTATTTTCCGTTTTAATAATACTTTCTTCAAGTCACAACTGACATTTGTTTACCAGGCCTAAGCTTCAGCTAATTCCCTTTCTCGATAAGTGTGACTGCCAAACAAATGATAATGCGTATCGTGGTCATAATCGCACGCGTAGTAGTTTGATATCAAGTGGATTAGCTGGCTTTGAGAAGGAATATATGAAGAATCACAGAAACAAATAGCCTGTTTGATATCACTTGGCCAATCTCGTGAGGCGTGCACTTTGAAGTCTGCCCAAGCGTGGCGCTCCCTGTGCCTCCTTGTCTTATGCAGCCTAGGCGGTGTCCCTTCATCTGCTGGGCCCGATGCCTCACAGCACGGCAGATAGGAACCAATCTAAAGCTTCACTCAAACTCACACCAACATGAAAAGAAGTCGTTCATGCTTTTGTACAACGCACATTCTTCCAACAGAGACACAAAGTCGCACAAAAATAATCATATATCACTGCAACCGAGAACACACAGTGAAGCTCACATGAAATACTAAATCTGGAAGTAAGTAGAACGGGGCTCCATTTGCCCTCGAATTGACTCAGGTGGAAACAATCGTTCTTTTTATAACGCTTTATTTGTTTCCCATGAAGTCGGTTTTTCATTGGCCTAAGTATCTCCAAGTCAAATCAAGTCAGGTTAGAATGCTGAGAATCAAGAACGAAACCACTCAGCAAGCTTTGCTATCAAATTATTTATTTTCAACCCAGTTTTCTCGTCCACCCAACTGATGTTTTGTCAAAATGACGAAAATCAATATTTATTTATTTAATTCCCGGATTGAAAGCCAAAATTCTGTGAGCAAGAAAGTGCAATGAACCACCGTTTATATGGGAAAATCTGACAGTAATCTGAATTGAACGTTTTCAATAAAATTCGTTTACACCATCCAATTTTACAGACAAATCAGTAAGCTGACCATGGAATCTCCCACAGACCACATGCTGACATTTTTTGTGCAGTATGTGGTTACTTAAATTTGTGTAAGTAGTATACGTTGCTTCACGATCTTTCGATGTGACATTGAAACGGATTGAGCTTGGATTCACGCGAAGAAAACTTCTGACAATTTGTTCCTCCAACCGGTGGCAAACTTATCTCATCGCTATGCACGTTAAGCATGTCACCACCATTTCGGAATTCCCCTTTCCTGAGTATTATTTCTTTGTGTATCTATTCATTTGCTTATTCTTGTCGAGTAAAAGATACGTATAAATTTATTTCCATTTCGGTTGGTTTATTACAAGTTTTTCGGAACATGACTTGGAGGGAAACTTTCGAATGGAGCTAACAGATAGCTAACTGTGTCCGTTCTCGTTTCTCTTAACGGCAAAGACATTTACGAAAAGAAATTAGCATTCTGTCCTGTTGAAGGAACATTATTAACACAAGATCGCGGATGCCAAAAAGCAAAGTTAAACGAATCTATTCAAAGTGTGAAATTGCACGACCACGTTATGTTTAAAGGTAAACCACAATAGGTGAATACTCTGCGAGATTCACTTAGCATAGCAATATTTTTTTTGGAAAAGATCTCTTTGACGAAACATGATGTGCTCAGATTTTATTCAATAAATGACGAAGGGAAGAAACTGAAGCGACATGAAAAACCGTTGTCGTGAAATGCTGGTGATGGATAGAAAAAAAAAATCAAAATGAAAAGTGGTCGATTAGACTGGATAGAAACATCCCGGAATTTCAAATGTTATATCATTTCCTGTGATTTCGTGGAATAGCATTAGAAGGCAAACAAATTCCAGTGCTATTTCTGAATCCTGATACTGGAAATGTGGTTTCTGCTTATTCAGGTGTTGGTTGGTTAGAAACCGGCACACACATACAATTGCCATTCACCTTCTTTACCAGGCCAGTTACAGTTTCACACCGAACAATTTGCCGGCACGATGATACGAGATTGTTGCAATGACTCAATAATTCAGGGTCGGCTGGTTTGTTGGTGGTTTCAATTATAGAATACAATGACACGGACTACCTCTCATTCTACATAAATGTAACCTGCCTCTCTGTTGTATCTCATTATTTTACCGCACCAAAGCTACTTCTTTGATCAGCGCTTGTTTGCTTTCAATTTTCGCCAGCTTACTCCTATTACTCCTATTTTTGCTCCGCATGTTAACACAATGCAGTCGTCGTATGACAAAGTATTGAAAATCGGTTCTCGTAGCTAGAGTGAACTGAATTCTATCTCGCCTATTCACCGAGGTTGGCAATTTGTTTGCAAACGTTTCATGACCAGACAAGAGGTGATATCACTAGTGCTTGTGAAGTGGTAGCCATCTGCTTGTGTCCGTTCGTTTATGTGTTCTTCTCCACCGACCATTGTTGTCCCTTGTTCTCATTGTGTTCGACCGGGTTCACTGTTAAACTGGTGTGTGGGGGCGAGGTTTGTAGGGGGGGAGGTATCCATCCGTCCGGATTGCGGTTTCCGTCCGTTCTCAGGTCACTCCGTGACCTTTTCGTTGCCTCATTTGATCCTTGAGTTGCATTGGTGTGAACACGTTATCCAGTTAAATGTGCCTGTTGATCGAGTTGATTGAGGAGCTTCGAGAAATTCTCTGGCGGGTTTTGACCGGGCTTCTTGGATAATTTCCACTGAAGCGAAGTCAAACTGATGTCCTTCTTGATCTTCGTGGAGGGAAATCAACGATAGTGGGCCACTTCTCCTGACTGTCGCTTGGTGTTCACGGATCCTTGTGGACAGTTTTCTCCCAGTTTGTCCGATATAGTGTTTTGGGCAGCTCTTTGAATTTATTTTGTGGATAACATTGCTCTTGGCCTTCTCCAATGTTTTCTCTTTTGGTTTTGACAGAAATCTCCTTAGACAGACGGCAGGTCTGTGGGCAACTAGGAGTCCACATGATCTGAGCAGTCTTGCCATCATTTCCGAAACATCCTTGATGTACGGTAGGGTAGTTCTTGTTTCTGATTCTCCGTCTGTTATTTCTTTCTTTCTTTGGGTTAAAGTTTTTTTTTAATGAAGTTGCGGGTGTAGCCGTTGCGAGCAAATATACACTGAGGAGATATCTTTCTTCTTTCTTCTTGAGTATGTCGGTGCTGCAGTGTGTTTGGATTCATCCGAAAGGGGTTCTAACATAGCATCTTTTGTGGCTGTGTGGATGATTACTTTTGAAGTTTAAGATTTGATCCGTGTGCGGTAATTTGCGTTGGTCCGTTGTCTCCAGTTTTCACGATAGCGTTCTGATGATCAAAATGTCCAAAAAGGTCAGTTGTTTATCCTTCTCCGTTTCCATTGTGAACTTGATGCCAATGAATGTTATTGATAATGTTGTGTGTTCTTTCCAGTTCTGAATTCTTCAAAATGAGGTATGTGTCGTCAATGTATCGGAGCCAAAGTTTTGGCATGATGCTTGATAGTACCTCCTTCTCTAGCTTTTGCATTACACCTTAGGCTATGAATCCAGAAATTGGTGATCCCATTGGCTTTCCTTTCACTTGTTCGTAGATTATACCCTCGAATATGAAGTACGTCCCATGGATAGTTCCACAGGTTCGTAAATTGCAGCTGGTTCCATTCGTTGGATTGGTGGGTGTTCAGTTATCAATTCCCACAACGCGGATCTTCCCAGGTCCAAGTCGATGAAAGTAAGCAAGGCGGTGACGTTAAACGCGACNGACCATTATTTCATCTTTTTGAATGCTGAGGGTTTTCAGTTTGTCCATTAATTGCATTGAGTTCATGACGCCATAAACGTGTCCAGCGATGAGCGGCTGCAGTCATTTCCATAACTTCCTTAAAGCAAAGTCAGCGGCATAACTTAGTACTCTCAGATCAGTGGGTTTCTTATGGCGAAGGAATCAATCCGTTGATCTCCTTGTAGACGTGTATCCGCAGTCTTGCGAACCTACTAAGATCAGTGACTAGTATCCGAATTTCACCTATTCTAATTTACGAGAAAATGAACATCTCTGAGGGATTTATCCCGATAAATCCCTCAGATTATAAACGTCTTCCGTATACTACCAATTGGAATAATCGCCACCTGATGAGGAACCACTGCGTCAGTTTGATTCGTGAAGAGATACTGATATGTCATGGCCTTCGCTGACCAAAACCAATTTACTGTGGAAAACTTCAAAGCAAAAGGAATGACTTGGCGAAAAACTACAACCCAAGTTTTGAACAATATACAACCGATGTCCCGAATCATTTTGGCGAATCACATATATGTACCACTAGCCATCATATTCTAACGGACGGTCTTCCAAAAGTCATATATGGGAATTGTAGGAACAAGAAGTTATTTCAACCACATACAAAGGTGGTTGTCGTTGTGACCCCACTAACTCCTCACCTTTAGCCCTCCTTCCAGTCTTGTAGAAAATCATGGAGTATATTGTGGCAGAGTCCCTGAAGGAATGCTCAGGAAGATACAACATTCGACAGCTCAGCACTGGTCCCATCAAAGCTGATCTTATTCCAACTACTTACTTCCTGTTCGAGATCAATGGATCAGAACAGGCGACGAGTCAGAGTGCAACACTTGGAACGACCTTCCATTTCTCGTCTTTTGTGTGCCAACTACTGAATGTTTCGGTGCGAATTTGATGAACCTCTGACACACCTCACATTTGTACACAACTAAAAGCACAGACTATTGAAGACTACACTGTGTTATTGGGGTGGTCGGAATATTATTGAATATGGGAATACAAGAACCCGTACTGTAATACTCAGAACTGGATGGTCTCCAACCCGAACTGCGGACACCAATTAGGTCCACGGAGCATTGGTAGAAGCCAGTGCCGAAGTTTACTGACAGAAATGGAGCATGTTTTATAAAGAATAATAGGCCATATCATTAGTTGAAGGACCATCGTCCAATCCCTAGACCGTTCTCGCAGATGCCTCCTATGTACTAAATCCGCCGTAATGTTCGCCTAGTGTTCCATTCGTCCAGTTACCTGAATTTGGATTGGATGAAATGAAGCTGTACCTGGTCGC
Source organism: Echinostoma caproni (assembly GCA_900618425.1). Taxonomy (NCBI): domain Eukaryota; kingdom Metazoa; phylum Platyhelminthes; class Trematoda; order Plagiorchiida; family Echinostomatidae; genus Echinostoma; species Echinostoma caproni. Next base: position 9,020 of record UZAN01050001.1, read on the forward strand.
ACTTAGAACGCGGTCACGTACGTCCAGATCACGACAGTTGTCCATTTTTACAGAGAAACGATTCAATCGTTTAAATACCCTATTAGGAGCAGAGGAACACGAGCTTTTAGGAGTGTAATGACACCAACTCTCTTCTCTCTGCACCTACCATTCCTCTTTTGCGTCCATTATTTTCAACGCATCAAGGTCACTTCTTTTATCAGTGCATGTTTGCTTTCACTTTCCGCACACTTGCTCACGCTTTCACATCTTCTCCTCAAGCTCTACAGGTTTACTTACATCACAACCATCTTACGTTTCGATCCCCAGATGGGTCGACTATTTTCACAGCTGATTAGACCCAACTAGGTCGGAACAGCTGTCCAGTAATTCCTAGTTCTTCAGGTCACGCATCACGTGCCATATTTACGACGAATTTACCTGTGAATTTAAATCAAATCCCCCATTAGTCACATGAAAAGTTTCATGAAGTGCCTCATTCTGTTATTTTTTCTGGGTCCAAATCAGGACTAATGCGGGGCGATATACTACGCCGATCGAACGTTCGTCGCATTTGGACAGTCCTCACTTACACAAACTTGTGCCGGGAGCGTCTTTCTTTACAAATCAGATTTTGTTTCATTTTCCTATTTGTTCATAACTTTTCATATATGAAAGTACAAATAATAGTTGATGATTTAAGTATACTGGTGAGTGTCTGCTTCCATCATTAGCCCTGACAGATCATTGTCACATCCTGAATACAGAATAATTTGTCGCAAATGATATACACAATACAATCTAATGAAGAGAATACCATAGAAAACACCACAGAAGTGAATACTGATATTGTGTAACTATTTTCAACCGTCGTTCCTCCGCGATTAACAACAAATATTTGGCGATATTTGTGAATCGCATCATTTATGGCTCCACAAACATGTACAAACACACACACAACGGGGTCAAAGATTTGTGGAACAGTCAAGATTAGTAACCATTTCTGTTATGTTTTACTCCCTTCTGAACTTTGATGCCATCTCGGACATCGCGCATTCGCGAGAAACAATCACGATTGATTGGATTCGGTTCTCTGCTTTTACACACACAGACAAATGGATGTATATAAGCGAGTGAGTGATCGAATGCTTTCTATTATTCCACCTCCTAAACGAAAAAATTCCAAGCATGTATGCGAAAACTGTCGCTGTGTGGCTTCTAGTAGTTTTGTCTGTTGCGGCTCACGCAGCGGTATCGTTACCGTTTTCGTCGAATGAACGGAATGATTTAAATCCTCATCTTTTCCTTATTCTGTCGCAAACCGACCGATTGATTGATCACTTCCCCATTTCAGGAAGCGGACGAAAACTTACACGGTGAGTTCAACCGTGTCTGTTGCAACGGAGTTTCGTGAACATTAGTTTGCATGATGCTTATCAGTGTGTCCCGTAGTAAGCAGTGATTTGAATGGAGAGGAACTTCATCGTGGATGGCGAATACGATCTACGGACAACAATAATTACCAAGAATCTTATCAGGCGAGGAAGAATTTTATCAGAGGAGTGTACTGATTCGAATCACGCTGCTGCGTTTGGACGAGCATTTGCATCGGTGGAAAATGCAGGCTCAGGTTTCAACTGAGCAGTCCCAATTTTGATTTCCTCGAGCAATTTCGAATGCAACGGAACTGGAAACTGGTGTGCATGTTGTCGCTTTTGAATGAGACACTGACAATCACCATGATCTTCTGATATAGCCCGACGCAGAATCAATTAGGTTTTAAAAGAACTGGGAGTGATTCTATGCGTAATCGCACACAGACAATCAAACCGTTCAACATTGTCACATCGCGTTTGAGTTCTACAAAGGTTGCTCATTCATCTTCTAACGCAATACACTAGACAGCAATTGAGTGCATTCTTTTACCATAATGAAGCTATCATTGTTATCTATATTCTCAAACTCAACCTGAGCGGAACAAAATCTCTCCCCGATTTCCATCATTCACTGTATGGGTAATTTTGTCTGTTTCATCATTTCAGTGTGTAAGCGCTGCTTGTCCGTTCTCAAACGCACACGTGACGCGCTTGAGAACTCAGAAGTCCGCAAACGATTGGTCCATGTGGCCACTGCCATGTGTCACTTCCTCCACAAACCGGAATTGGTGCACAAAAGTGAGTGAAATAGATTTGTCTGTATAAACTCTGTCATTCCATGTCATACCGACACTGTTCTCGCCCAATCGATGTGGGAAGGTGAAACTTAGGGATAATAATTTGACTGATACTGTCGAGTGTGGACGGTGATGGCTCGGTGGTGAAGGTTAAGAAGTTACCACCTCGGAGGAGGTGCGTTCGAATCCAATCACCAGCATCTTACTTTCCTCATTTTGCGTTCTATGTCAGCCCATTGATTGGCCGCTCTCCTCTTCGTGAAATGTATATCACTGTAAACGTAATAACGGAAGTAAAAATGAAGGAGAGTTGAATCACAAGACTAGACGTTGACACTGCTGATGAGTCGCAAATAGGATGAACTAGTTGTCCAGTACTCTTTGTCGGTCCTCACAATGATTTACACCCAAAACAATGTCTTTCACGAGTGAGTGCGAGGGCCGAGTAGCAGCTCGATTAATCTGTGAATGTGAACACTCTCGTAAGAATCATTTCTCGTTCGTCTCACTCGTCCAAACTCGCATGTCTTTCTGGTCGAACAAACAAGCACAGAATTGGAGAAACATCTGAAAGACTTTACGGACAAGATCCAACCGGAAGCTTGGTGCAAAGTAAGTTCCGGAAACTGATCAGTGCCTTGAATGAATACGCCATACGTCATATGAGTGTGCAAACACTACGATTGGGGATTGAGCATATGAGCACATCGACAGTGATGTATGCAACGCATTTGTTGGAATGTAATCCCTGATCATCTGTGAGGTTATCATCAATCTGCATCACGAATTTACATTTCGTCACGAACGGCTCACACGCTCAGTAAATCACTATGTACATCATGATCCGAGTGTTTCAAAAATCTGATCTCCTCGTTCCCTTCTGCCACTTCCAATCTGCCGCACAGCACACCGGCTACTGTCCACGTAACCACACCCATACCGACAGTGTCAACGAAGAGCGTAGGTTTACAAATGTTTTCACTTATATTATATTATTATATATTATGAACCCACGATGAAATTATGGAATAGGAGAAATATGACATGTATTTATTGGTCTCAATAAACCAACTGTTTGCGAGTGTGGACCAATATTTCTTTACAACAGCACGTTCATGCATATCTATGAATCGTTCAAGAGAACGGTGATGTATTCCGCACTACTGACATCAGCATATCGTCTGATCAGACCTGGTAACGAGTACACGTGAGTTGATTTCGCTCGGAGGGCGTGACAAAAATAGATGAGAGCAAGATAGAAAAAGAAAAGATGTCTCCGCTGTTCTATACTTAATCTGTCAGATTACACAAGCATTTAAACTGACATACATGAAACGTGATTTCGCACAACTATTGACAAATCGAGTCAAATATATTAGCACACCCATTGACCCAATTCATCACCTTTCATGATCCCATTCCCTCCGGACTGACCCGGTCGGAAGAAAACAAAATGCACGCTCCAATTCACCAGAACCCGCGGAGATACGGATCGTTTTCACCGACCGTTCGTTCTCCACTCCACAAGTGTTTGTGATGTTGATGAGAGTAGTTCCCACGACAGATGGTTCGAACTGTCTTCCTCATGGTCGCTCTCCTGTACACCAATTTACGTTCACATACATTTTCTACCTATTCTTCTCTCTACCCAGCGCTACTTTGTGACGTGTGCAAGACCATCGTGGATGTTGTCAAAGATAATTTGTTTGGCTTGATTGAATCCTAACACAAAGTGCGATGATGAACTGTCAGCATTCACTGCTGAGATGATCAAGTTGGCATATAGTCTACTACTCGCAATGAAAAGTGAGCGTCACTCAGTGCGATGGATTCCGTTGTAGCCTTCTCTTTTTGACGTGTGCACATGAGAAGTAGATTTATCGCTAATGACCACACTCGCTGTCCACAAGATGTACATGATCATAATCAATCAGTCAGCCAGTGAGTCAATCAATATCCTAGCTTCGTGTGGATCAAAGTGAACTTCATCAAGTTCTATCAAGCCAGTTGATGCACAGATCGATTGAGATATAATTCCCTGATCTGTTGGATCATTTGCCTCATACGTGTTTGCTCTGTTCTTTCATAAACACTTATCACTTCTGTGTTTCATCATATAAGTATCGTTTTTCTCTTCTCCCTTTGTGCGACCTGAAACGCACATTCAGTGAAACAGTGAAACAGCACCGCTGATTACATATTGAAATCTGTGACTTTGGAAATCAAATCCGTTCAAACGGGAGTCGTATGTAAAGTGAGTTCAAAGTTGTGCTGATCCGTGTACACACGCAAGTGTTTGTCGCTGTGTATGTGAGTGCACGTGTGATTGGAATGGAACGAGAGACTTGATTTCACTGACGGTGCACATCCTGATCTTGTCCATTGCAGAAGATGGAACTACGGGCGTAGAAGTAGTCTGTCTGGGGGAGTATGTATTGCGAAAATACGAGGGCTTGAAACGAGGATTTGATTTAGTGAAACCCATCATTTTCACCATGGTCTCATACCATTCCACTGCACACCGTCATCTTTTTCATTTTCCATTTCATTTCCCAATCAATTTATTTGGATTAATTTGAATGATCTCTACCATCTCTCCCTCTCTTCCTGTGTCCCTCTGTTTTTACCGATGTCGATTAGCTTATCTCGGTAATAAATATTTGTATAGTCTGACTGCATATATTAAACAAATTCGTTCTTATATTTTGGTTTTCTTGTTATTCGGGAATAAACGAAAGTACCTTTACCTGTCTACGGAAATCGCAGATTCGCGTTCGCATCGTAATGTGATATGATAAATGCTCTGCACAGTATATATATATATATATCAATTTTAACTTGAAAACCACTAAACAAATGCGATGGTATGCATCGGTATTGTAGATGACGTTTGCCATTCGTCGTAGCAGAAACTTCTTGCCCACACGTTGAATCCTCCACTGTCATGACTGTACCTAATATGTANATGTAATCCACGATGACCACCGGTTCCAAAGTCAATGAAGTAAGCCAAAGTTAGCAGTTGTCGTCTGTGGCGACGTTCTCTGAGTTGCACTATCATTCGGTACCATCTATGATTTGTGACATTCTTAACATGTGGGCAACGCAATGAGTCGGTTGGCTTTTACCACACTTGTTTGGACGATTTCTCAAATCCCGTTCAATGCTGAATCGAGTTCTGTAGAATGATTGCCAATTATCAGCCACGCAATCGATGATTCTGATACTCCATAAAGTCCAATCGAGGGATTTGTCGTACATATTTCTGTTATTAGTAGAAATAATATTTTCCAGGTTCTGAGGCATTTGATGATGTTAATTACCCCGTCTCTCAATCAATATTTGTACAAATTGATTGTTCCCTCATATGGGTCACAATTTGCTGGATCATTGTATGTATACCCAAAGTCCTCAAACTGCCGTACAGCTGTCGTTTGGACATTGAAGAATCAGCTAATGATTGTTTTATGCTTGTGTTTTGTGTCTCTTGTGTGTCCAGACTCTGCGCTATTCAGTGGATTTTCAGTTTCATTCCGAGTTCACGCTACTCGATTCCGAGTTCTATTCCGAATACTACACTATATCACTGACTGTCCCAAGTGTGACTATGCTATCGCAACACTGGAGAAACTCTACGGTAAACTGACAAATGAAGTATTCAGATGCATATTTTGGTTACTTGTAAACAACAAGTGGACCAGGGTTGCGACCAGTTGTCCAGTGGTTAAATCATTAGCTAAAGTGAAAGGCAAGCACAATCAAAGTGATGCAATACGGGATGCTTTTATAAGCAGTATACTATCAAACATGATATCGCAGGGTGTACTAGCACACAAGACTCGGAACTTTGCAAATATCTTAGAACTGGCGCACCCCATGGAGAGAGTGCAGTAGAACCCCGAGGCTCTCAATTCAACCTCAATTTCTCATTTAGTCTAAGTTTCCACCTTTAATCAATCTCCAGACATTCCGCTACTGACTACGACCAAAGAGGTTGGTTCAACTGCGACGACAGTGTCTCTCATGATTGTGAAAGACAAATGCTACTTCTGTGGTTGCCACTGTCATCCACACTTCCATTGTCTTGATAAAGATGCTGCTGTCTTCGGCGAACGCGACAGAAATGGTCACTTCAAACTCGTTTGTTGATCAGGATGTTACAGGAAACATTTAACTTCCGCCTCGAAATCTGTCCTGCCCCCGGTGATCACCGTTTCCATTTCTAACTGTCTGTTTATCACTATTATGAACAATACTGTACATGATATGCTGTTACACGCTCTGATAGCTACGGTAAGATCAGACAGTTTTGATCCACTTCGAGAGTGTGCGAATGCAATTGGTAGACTACTAAGTCCCCTGCCGTCTTGAATACCACTTACTTAGCACACACCTCACCAGCAGCACCCACGGTCACTGTTTCTTCAACACAAAATTCAAAACAAACACATAGTAAATTCAAGTTCTCTGTGCTTCTACTTTTTGTGCAGTGTGCCACTCGGACGTGGTTTCTTGAGAATTCATGGAAGATATCCCGTGTTACTAAATTTAGCACACGGGACTTAGAAATTACATACCACCAAGTTGCATTCCGTAAACGTGAAAGACAATAGGAAGAACACTTTTTCTGTAATGTCACACCCATGCATGCATGATCAGTCCATTTTCAAGTACGTTCGCACTTAGCAGCAACTCCAAACAAAAGACATACATAACAGCGCAGTTCCCGACTATGCAGTGTCGCCACCCTCCGAATGTCGCACCTCCTGATACTCACCTACTTGGTCTAGGATCGATATACGTGTTAGGCATTGACCAAACAACGTGCAATGCCGCAAGTTTCACCTGGTTTGACGCGCACGTGAAATCGTTCACTTATCGGTTAGCCCTTGTAAGGAAAGCATTTAGATTAGGGCAGTTCAAGACATGAAATTGCGCAGGCGCCTGTCGATTCGAGAGAAACAATGCTTGAAAAACCTTGAATGAGCCACCTACAACTCAGAGTCCTGTAGCAAAACCACTAGGTTCTTCTACGAAGACTATTAACATTATTATATCCAGTCGAACGGGTATCCAATGATTATTGGAGTGTTTGTCTTTATTAGTGCATCTCAGAAAAGATACCGTCTGAAAACCAACGACAAGTTCAAGACGGTTATTGATACGACCCTGGTTTTCAACTGTGAGGGAAACGTGTAGTGAGTTCCCCACGTGGAGAACATCGTTTGCAATAAGGAGATTTTACCAGCACAGGAATACATCGCGGTAACTTCAAGGCTTCCAAAGGTAGGTTTCTCGTTTTCTCAGACAACTGTGTTATTCACTCCTACAAAGTAAGAGATTATCAAAGTTTCATGTTACTGCGTGATGTGGTAGACTAATTTCGAGTGCGGTTACCGCACCCGATCCATGGTTGTGTCAATCGTCATATTTTAAAAGCTGTTGAAATAGCTTCAAGAGGCTCTCAGAAAGGATATCAGGCCTAAAAGAAACGAACAATTCTGCAGCCAAGAAGTCCAATGAAAGTTTTTACTGTGCTGTTTTGTGAGATTATGAGTGGCGTACAGTTATCAATACTGCGTCCGACAGTAACCTGTCCGGGATCAACTGTAAAATGGTTTTTAAGAAAGATCTATCTTACTATCTATAGATAATGCCCCTTGACATACCAATGCAAAATTAACATGGCCGCCGGTTCAGGTTATAACCGATGCAATACAGATATATTTTGGTCTAGAAATATGTACCTCAATAGGTTTTCATCGTTGGTAAACGATAAGCAATGAAGCCGAAAGCCCAAATGGGCATTTATATGGCAATGCATGCATGTTGTTAAACGAGATGTGTATGTATGAATCCGCAGGTATTGATTACATTTTCATAAAATCTGGATTCATGGCCGCATTGAACCAATCAATGATGCAGCCACTAGAGGCTAAACTGGATGACACTCGGATCTCGGGCCGGTTACTGGGGCGTGCTTGATGATTTTCAAGTGGAAGTGAACTAAGACAAATGTAAGAACGCTTGACTGGAAGAACTGAGGAATGTGCTTGAAGGTGAAGTTTGAACGACGGTCCGTTCTGATCGATCAATATCAATTATCCCACAACACTACCCCCAAATCACTGTCACTTAAATTCGAATAAACCTTTGTGATCTATTGTGAGGATACCGGAATGGCTTTGTCCACTTTTTGTTGTCATTTTTGTTATCGATCACTAAAATCATGGACAGTTGATCCGTGGGCCCACACACACTGACACAGCTGTGCAAACGGGTGAACGATAATCGCGATTGACCTATCGGAGAATGATGATCGATAAACGACGTC
>UZAN01050003.1:1178-14299 GCA_900618425.1 Echinostoma caproni
ACATCCGTGAGTAATAACGCACATTATTATCATTGTTATTTTCTCTTTGTGAAGTTATTCAAAACATTCTGTAAAAATCCTATGGGGCATGATAAGCTTTAGCTTCGTTAAACCGCCCAGAATAAAACTTTGACTTTAGGAGAATCAGCTGTCACTTCAAATGAATCCTTTTTGACATCATGTGGATTCAACCAGTCACATTCTACTGGGAACTCCACAACGTAATTGCTGAGTTAACCCTCACACGTCGCGATGGGACCAGACCTATCAGAACACCACTCAGTCAAAACGGACTACTTTATCTCAGACAAACAAAATAACTTTTTGAGTGAGTTAACGAGGAAGGATAAAGTTTTCGGTGAGGTGGGGTTTGATTTTTTGTCCCCCAACCCGTTGATCGAGTGAGCTTTAGACAAAAATGGACGAACCCGGTGGTACATTGGACCGTACCGGTAGATCGGCGGTGTCATGGTACTTCAATAACCGCCGGAGGAACCTGCAAGTATTCTGGTTTATCTGATCGTAATCTGGTTGCGAACGGGCTACGAGACTCATTGGTGGTTCATCACGACTGACTTTATTTGGTTCAATCGCATAATCAATTCTTATTCGCGGGTCAATTAAAATTTGTTTATCTTATGCCATTATTTAAAATCTATCATTTTGGAATGAGAATGTATCCAAAGAACTATAAAATCATCACGGGACAACATTCCCAATATTTTCCAAAATTAAAAAGAAATTTCTAGAGAGTGTCTACAAGACATTTGGCTATCCAATATAATTTTATAAGAGGCAAACACACTGTTGACAAAGTATTGAAAATCGGTTATTGTAAGTTGGATGAACTGAATTCTATTTCGCCTGTTCGCCGAGCTTGGAAAGTTGTTTGCAAACGTTTCATCACCAGCAGAGGTGACCTCATCAGTGCTTATGAAGTGGCAGTGTGCTACTTGTACCCGTTCTCCACGGAATAGTTTTGTCCCATGTTCTCACTGTGTTCGACTCGGTTCGCCATTAAACTGGTGTGAGGGTGCGGGTTGTTCTTCCGTTCTGATTGCGGTTTTGATCTGTTCTCAAGTCACAGTATGGCCATCTTGTTGCTTCATTTCATCCCGGAATTGCATTGGCGTGTACATGTGATCCAGTTCGATATGCCTGTTTATTGAATTGATTGAAGAGTGCCAAGCCTCCTGAAATTACCTGGCGTGTTTTGATCGGACCTGGTCCATAATTTTCACCTATTCGAAGTCAAACGATGCCCTTCTTGGAGGGAAATCAACGATAGTGGGTCATGTCTTCTGAAGTCGACTGATGTTTACCGATTCTTATTCGTAGTTTTCTTCCAGTTTGTCCTACATAATGTTTTGGGCTGTTCTTGCAGTTTATTTTGTAGATAACATTGCTCTTTTCCTTCTCCATTGTTCTCTCTTTGGTTTTTGACAGAAGTCCCCTCAAACAGGCGATAGGTTTATAGGCAAGTTGGATTCCATGTGATCTGAGCAATTTTGTTGTCATCTCCGAAAAGCCCATGATTTATGGCAGGGTCGTTCTCGTTCCCGATTCTGCGTCTGTTGTTCGTTTTCTTTCTCTAGTCACCCTACTCACAAGTAGTTGTAGTATAAATGGAGACGAAAAACGTATCGATATCCTGGACTATGAAGAGGGAATAAACCGGACAATTCACAAAATCCATGAAAAATCTCGACCATGTAGCTCACGAAAATCCGCGGTTCAAGTCCTGACATGGATGCAAAAAAAGTACGCACTGCTGAGTTCCAAACAGGACGAAACGGCTGTCCAGTGCTCTTTGTTGGTCATCACAAAGATTTCCATCGAACACTTTCCGTTTTTTATTACCGAAAGAATAACACCTAAAAGCATTTTCCTTAAATTTGAATAAAATTTGCCAAGCCAGTCTATCATGTGAGCTGTATTTGGAGATATATTAATTCAGATTCGCATCAAACGAGTTCTTTATTAATGTGCATTTTTGTTGAACTGCTCCAGTCTGATTAATCGAATACTAAAATGGGGTTTAAAGACTTAGTACAGTACATTATGAAGAGCAAAAAGTAATAAACGATATATCGATAAGTGCTTGAAATCCCTTTCAAGTTCCTACGCCCTTCGCGTGCGAAGATAGCTGCATCCATCTGTTCCCGGTCAGCGAGCAGTCTGAACTGGAGTACGCGGACGACATCGTTCTGCCGGGTGACGATCCAAGGACACAGTAAACTTTGCGGATGGTTTGTTTGTTGGGTAAGCTATGTTCTGCATACATTTCACACCTCCAAAGTGTAAAATATTGTTACAGAACTGGTTTGGTGCAGTTCCGACATCACTCTAACTGGGAAAGCAACAGATAAGGTAGACGCAGTTTACCAGGTTTATCTCAGCTGGGGGACGAATCTCGGATAAAGCTTCGGAAAACACGCAGTAGACTCGGTTTGTGTTGCACTATTTGGGACACCTTTCACATTACTAAGACTTTCGGTTGTCTGTGAAAGGTTGAATGTACGTTGTAAGTGTTCGAATGATTTTTTTGTTTGGTGCAGCGACATGTGTTAAGAAACAAATAAAGGCTGTTTACCTCTGAGCGCTGCTCTCTAAGACGAGTTGCACGAGTGTGGTGAGAGACGAGTTTGAGGTAGTTGTGGTCGCGCAAAACCGGTCAGATCTTCTATCGGATCAAAATTAGTGTTTGACTTTAATCGACGATGGTACACATTCACTGATTTTCTGGACCTATTAGCATTAGAGATAACTCAGTCGTAAATAGAGCGATGACCAAATATTTTTGTCCACACATCTAGATGTTTCTAATGGGAATTCGTCGTCTATATAGCAAGCGTGCTACCCACTACGCCACTGGGCAGCTAATCAGACCGTTTTTCATTTTCCATTTACACGATATAGCACAACCCATCTTTGAAAGTTTGTTGCGGGCCACGGACCCTGCTCAACTCAGCACTAGCCTCCAGGGTTATGACTCGGTTGGAAACATTCACGACCTGACTGATGTCCTAGATGTCCTAACACAACAACTGAGCAAAATCTTTTCATTGTGCGATTAAAATCAAATCGAGCACTGCTCATCAGAACTTCTATGGATTGAANATTCTCACTAATGTGTCTATAATAATTAAAATAATAATACACCTAATATGCCAATTCCCAACAGATACCTTGGCAAACTTGAATGGCGAAAAGTTCTGTTCGATTACATGGAAAAATTCCTTGAAACTAGCCGTATATCTACTGCTTTCATGTAACAAAAGGTCAAGTACAGAACGTTACTCGCTGAGCAATAAACTAGGAGGCTAGTGTCAAGATGAGTGACATCAAACACAGGCAACAGGCATGTAAAGATGACTTTTCATGTATCGTGCACAGACCGGGTGAAACAGTTTGATAAACTGCCGTGGATCAATGGAGTAGTATGCTTGCGTTCTACCTATGGCATCCCGGATACAACCCGCCGGTGAGTTGATAAACTCAAACTGCTGACGCAGCCTTGCGGGGTCTAAACAGCTGACCGGCGCCTCCTGGCTTTGTTTGCTCTGTGCATTACAAAATCCAAAGCGGAATCCCTTGGTTCTGAAGTCTCAAGGCTTTTATCGTCTAAGTCCATTTTGGATTGTTAATCGATATATCACGATCATTACACTTTTTAAATTTGAATGTAAGCTCACGGGAGTTATACCGAGTAGAAACATGAATACACTGAAGTAAAAAAGTTTGCTATCCTCGAAACAATAAATGTCATCACAGTTGCGTGAGATTGGGACAACACTGGGGCTAAGAACAATCCAAGGGCCGCCTATTCTGATGTTCAAAATACCCCTAATATATTGCCGGATTTGTATCAGCGAATATGGGGCTCATAATCATTTTTGCAGTCAACAAAAGTGACCGCGAATTGGATGTTTCACACTGTCTGCTGGAATTATCCCACAGAGTGCGATCAATTATCGATAAAGCGATTAATACAGAAATAAATCGATGGAGCCTCTACAAACAGGCTGCTCACGAATGATGGCGAGAGTTTCAAAGGATGCTACCCGGAACCGATATCCACGAAAAAACTCTCCGGCAGTACATTCCGAGTAGAGATTGCGAGAAAATGCCCGTTATCAAACGAGCCCGGACAGAGGGATTTGTGAAATGAAATAGGTGCTTACATATACATCGAAAATTGTAAAAATGTTAGCTGATACTCGGGTATACAGATGATCATCTGTCAAAATGATCGTATGAGCTCGAAACAAGGAAAAAAAGAGCCACGGAAAGAAGTTCGGCTAGATCGATTGCACAGACAAGGACTCATGTACAAATGAGCACACGAGTTAGGGATTATACAACACGGGAGATTAAAATGAACAGTTCCTTATAATTTCTCCGACATAAACTGCAAGATTTTCAAATGAGCATACATGAATATATACTGATCACATTTAATCCGTCATAAGTATTTGCCTCATTCCGATGAAGTAGGCGCTGCACGTTGTGTTATATGTTGATCTTCCTGATCAGGAACTGTTCGATTTAGGGGCGATTCATCTGCCAACGATTTGTCCGCAGCGGTCTTCAAAGGACCGAACTCGTGCTCCGAGTCGGCCGGTTCATATTCCGTTTCACTGGAATAATTCGACGAGGAAGAAGAGGATTCGAGAATAAACAAATCAGGTAAGTCGGGCAAGCGTTGAAGGTTATCCATTGATGACGAGGTCATGCCTGATGCAACTGCAGTCGTCACTGACGCCGGAGCTGTTTGAGCGCTAGCACTGTCGGATGACGTTCGACGACGAATGCGTCGCAGACGTTTACGCAGACGAGCGTGCGCTCGGCGAATATCACTACGCCAATCCGCATTCCAAAGGCATTTTGCCGCACGCCAACCGATTCGATACGTTTTCATTGCCCAGTATAAATTTAGATAGTCCAAAATCAGTGGTGGAATAACAAAGGCCACAACTAACCAAGGGATCGCCTGTCTTGCGGTAACGAATCCGGGCGTGCTGAGAGACCGATAACTGATCCACCAGAACGGAACAATCATGAAATTTCGGGTGATGGCAAACAGAATGGCGAACATAAGTGTGACTGTGCAAACCCGGCGCCTATCCGGTGTGTAACCGATTGTGCGATAAAACCATCTGAAAATTTGAAGAGGAAAACAATGAAGATAAGTGGTTAGTGCAAGCACAGACAAAGTACCACGAAAAGCGAGTTGGTCGAGTTTTTGAATAAAGGGACTTGTGTAACTGTTAAATTTAAAATTAAGATTACGTAAGACGGATGGCGGCACAATCTGCTCCCACGCCCAGTATCCGATTCCCGACCATCTCCTATCGTCCGTGGACCGGTATCGCACCAGTATTTCATGTGATCCGGAAGCTAATAACTTGGTTTAGGTACAACTCACCACGTCTGGCCTCACCAATTTTGCATGCACGTCTACCCTGGATGACCCGCTTGCTAGCCGTGCTCAGATGATCGCTCTAATCCGACTGGAGAGACTGGTCCTACGCCCATGGGCAATCTATATGATGTTAGTGCTTTGTCCCTTCCCTGTAAATTGTCTTGTGCATGTAAAAACCATAGAATTTTTCAGAGTGGTCGGATTGCACAACTTTCTTTACTCGGTACCTTATTTTGTCATTGGTTGGTCGACTATGACCTGGATATCGAGTTGGCACATAACTGGAGGAGTGTAATGTTTTGCCGTTGTTTTTCATTTGTTCGTTCACCCTAGAGTGTTCTTGTCGTTCGAAATTTGGGAACGTTTTATACTAACCACTGAGCGTCAACCCGATAATGGTTCAGACATTTATTCGTATCCATGGATTAATTACAATCAAGTACCAAACCTCTCACATACCTGGAAAACCCTGTTTCAGCTAAGTTCCCTGTCTACTTTGAGGAACATAATCATTGATTGCCGGACCGGAACCGGTTTGTTCCAAAGGGAAACGATACTCAAAATGAGGTTGTGAAAAAGTGAATCGGTTGTCGAAAGAATTCACATCGTGCGTACGTATGTTTGTGTGCCTCGGTCGGAGCTTCGATTCGCTGATCGGGAAAAAAACATCTATCTGGTGCAGCGACTGAGTGATTCCACGTGCATCGCATAAGACCGAGAGCATTAAATGAGCAATTTTTATTCGCAAGTTGACTGCGATTTAACCATATGGACCGATGTTAATCTGGGAAGTGGACTGACTGCAGTTGGCTTAACGAATCCTGTATGTGGTCATAAAAATCAATAGGGAGCGGGAGGCAGATATGATTGATCGATTAACAATGATGCCTAGGGTGCTTTGAAGTGATGAAGCTGACGACAGCTGGAATCATATGTGAACACAGATTCGGCACATACATGTCCTTATTGACTGCTTATACACTGGAATTGAGACAAGGATGATAGATTAAGCGTCTACATCAGCACGGTCTCGTGTGTCACAAAGATCAAGAAAATCAAACACCTTTGCGAACACACGTACCAGCGCTAAGGTGTATATATCACTTAAAACCTCAACAGCTCTTTGCAAACTGTTTTCTCACACCTTACTGGGCCTAAGTACAGTTATTACGGATTCGTAACAGACTCGACGACATATCCATAATACCGACTGATGAGTGTTGATCAAGTAATGTAACAAAACTATCGGATAATGGCACGGTGCAGAAATCTGTGGCGAATCACTATTATTCAAGAACCGGAAAATCATCATTCCGATTACTTGTAATGTACTTTAAGTTGCTTCTAGATTAACCAAGATGGTAGACACGCGGTCCGATAATGCGATCGCCACCGATTTTTCTCAACGCACAAAAACACACATTAGTTATGGTTACTACTAACATTAACACTACAATCATAGGATGACCTTATTTAAACTGATTTATTTATAATGAAGTGTTTCGAACTGCAATCAATATTTGGTTATTTATAAAAGTACCCTATACATTGATGACTAGGCGACAAAGATAAGCTACCACAAGCGTATAGCCTGATTTTGGGGAAAGTCAGAAACTGTCAATTATTTGCTGCATTCCCTCAACTGCCTGGAGCGATTTGATCGTGTCAATCACTATCATCCTGTTTTATACACGGCAGAAAGATCGAAAAGCGAATTTCATTTTTAAGGAAAATTCGTATGCATTCACTCATTGTTATTCAACCTCGTTTCCGAAGCTTTTTTGTGATGCGTAAAATGAGAAATAATGAGTATGATTGTCGGAAACATAAATACATACGCCTATGAAATTCGCCTAAAAATATCGCAACAAAGTACAGCACATGCCGGACATATCACAAGCGAATAAAATAGACCATGCACAGCAATGGTCCAATGGCATGGATCCGCAATAAAACAGCACAAAGTGGCTCTAAAACATAACACGTGAATCCAATTTTCAACCCTGTGCGACTACAGATTAGCGGTGTCAAGTCACCTGCTACACAATTCTTGAAAATATTAGTTAAACAGCGACCAATCGCATGTCGTTGGCGTGGTGGCCAAGTGGTAAGGTCACCGAGTTGTGACCCGGAAGGCTCCGGGTTCGAGCCGCTCCACCGTCTCCGCTATTCTGCATTTCCCCCAGGCAGCCTTTGTATTGCCACAGCCCCCTTCCTGAAAGTTGACTGTGCCCTTATATATTAAATAAATAAAAAAGGAAGTAAAAGGACGTTTTTTATGTATTGAGTATCCTACGCAGCCATACAACCTGTTGCTCAAATCATGTGCATCAGTTAACCTGTTCGGAAACCTTTTTAAACTAGCTCATGCATCTACTCATTATTCTTGTAACATCAGTCTATATAAATCCGCTATCTTCCGTTTGAATTTGCTCTCAACGTCCTAATCTTTATACTACTCCTTTATCCAAATGGGCAACCAAAACCGGTGCACAGAAGTGCATGGTTATTTTTGTTAAAACTGAACTGAAGACCCCGAAAAAAGTGCAATATGTTACAGCAACATCCGATTCGAGATGTAAAGCAAAAAGGAAAACTGAAAACAAATGTATGTTGACTATGAGGAAGACAATTATGACAATTCCTATGTACGTCTGATATTTCTACTTTTTTCTGCAGTTATTTTATTGATTTTTGTGTCATACTTCCTCGCGAATCATCATCATCGTGCAGCGAAATACAGTGAAGCGAACTCTACTGATCGTTACCAAAGCGAAGGTGAGAAGTGGAATCTTTGATGCGTTGTGGCCATTCACAGCCATGCCACATGGTGAATAAAGATAACAATGAAAACTCAACAGATAAAGCTGGACCGTGTAGTTTATAATTAGGCTGTGAGATGAGTTGACCGAAACAAACCGTGGAAACCTTTCATTGTAGCAGGCAAAACCTATTGCAAGGAATACATGAGCCGGTAATAAAGCCTGACAAAGCTGGCACCGAATTCAAACTGTTTTATCGGCTATACAGTTGTGAGTCGAGACCCATGATAATTGTTGACTACGAGATACTGCCGTCGCTCAAATATCCAAAACAAAGGTTCAGATATGGATGTAGCCGTGTTCAGCTCGCTCAGAGAACCAACCGGATTATTCGAGTGGCACGATGAAGACGGAGGGTTACCTAAACCGGACAGATTGCCGGGTATTCATATCACATTATGCATCAAGATTCCCGTTAGGTCATAAATTCATTGTTTTAAATGAAGACAAAAACCGGTAAAGTCAATGCAATCTTAAGGCGGTTTGCTCAAAGTGAACACCTTTGCTAATCGTTCTGTGTTTTCTTTGATTCTCTTATCAGTCAAGCACTTTGAGCTGGATTAAGGTGAAAAAGTAGATGCAACTTGCGGGAAAAATCATGCTCATTTACCCCAGTTAAATATACCTACATGAAACAGTAAACGTGCGAACTGTGTACACCGATAAGGAGACAAATGCAAACAATGTAAGGGGAATGTGTACGTGTCAATTTCGTGCAGAAGAATGGAACAGATGAACGGGTTGAGAGAGAAAAACAATGCAGCTAACGAATTACCTCTGATTGATAAATGGTGTAGAGAGCTCGGTAGTCAGTCGATACACTCCGAAAAATGTGCAAATCCGATATTGCTGAAATCAGATTGGCGGGATGAAGCAAAAAAAAAACACAGGAGTAACATCTGTTCATGATGATTAAAATAAATTGTTGAGTTTCAGTTTCGAAGAAACAAAAGTGGAAAATTTCCTGCACCTATATTCGTGCTCATTTGCATTAGTTCAATCACAGACTATGAGACAGCAATTACCCATGTGCCCAAGAAACCAAACCAATTCGTGTAAAAATCTAGGGGGAGAATAAAAGCAAGTCTGCTACTCTCAAACGCATTCGTGCTTGCCAATCCGAAACAGAGACAATAGACAGAAGTTCGAACCACAGTGCTACTACTGCAGAACACAAATTTGCTCCTGTATCTAGCAAAATAGCGGCTTCCATTTTTCGAACATCATTTACTTGCATCCACCATATTGAGAATTCTGCATATAGTCTGAATATAGTCCATCGCATTTCCCGTAGCACGGAGAAAACACAATTTCAGCTGTGACACAAGTGACTTCTAAAAATAGACACTGGCTTCGACGATTTCAGTGATACAGTAAGGAGCTGCTCTGAGGTATATTTTCTGAGTGTCACATGACTTTTTCTTAGGTTTAGTTTGAATATCTCTTGTCTTCTCAGTACTCTAAATTGGATGCACATAGCCTAAATATAGTTTAGCAGACTTCTGTAACAACTTTGTCTCAAAAGACATTTATTTTCTTGGAGTGCACATATATATATAGCTCAACGGAAATCGTTAAGGTATCGGGAGAGTGATAAACACGTTGCAGATTGCCAGTGTCGGGGTTTTGTCTTTTGCAATTCGTAATCATCAAGTTATTTTTTCGTTGGATCGTGCAAAATGATAAGTTTGTGTGGCGACTGGAGCGAACCCGGCGAACTTAAGCGAATACACACGTTGATTAAAGTTCAGAGAGACAAATTCCCTTTAGCTGTATTCAGGAGTGACACTTTCATAGGCGGCATCCATAAAAGATTATCAATTACAATCGACAGGACTATTCAAGTATCAAACGTGCGGGTTTGGTTCACGTTCAAGACGATGGTATGTTTACATCTAAAACACAAGACGCCAGACTCTGCTTTCTCGTTTTATGAAATCATTTACTTGTTACTGAATTAACTTACACCGACCACACGATGAGGCTTTTGCTTGAACAGATATGTAATCATCGTCATGCCAGGTGAAATACCGGAACCATTATTCTACTCACTAGTACAGTGATCTCGTATCCAGCCGAAACAAGTCACACTGTTGACGAGAGAGAGAGGCATCTCACGCCCCGGAATGGGATTACGAGACGATCAGTATTAGGACAAGGTCGATCACTTATGCAGGCCACAGCAAAGGCAGTTGAAATTTGTCCACAATCCGCCTATCATGTGTTTCAGTTTGCCTGACCCACTCCACACACCAAGCACCCAGACGATCGGATGAACAAAACAGTTGTGATCATGCACAATGCATGACGCACTGATCAACATGGGATGAATGTAGTACGGGATCGGTGCATGTGAACATTCGTCAGACGAGATGTCAAACCTGTTGATGCGGCACAGAAAGATCTTAGAAAAATAACTGCACGGTTTTTTTAGTTGGGTCAGTTACGAATGATACGAAGTGCATATCTGCTGAGTGCGTAGCGTTCTGAAAGAGGCATGCAGCGTGAGTCCGATATATAAAAAGCACCAATAAACTTTCTGATTTGATCCGATTAGTTCAAATGACGTTTTTCTGTTGGCCATTTAAATTATGAAACGATTTCTGGAGTCACTGGGATTCAAACCAGTGCAATTTTTATCGAATATCAAGTCCAAAACAGCCTATGTGCTTAAAATCTTCTGCAACGGTTACAAAATAGGAGCAAATTGCGTTGAAGAACATCACGGGCAAATGCGACCATTCGAAGAAAAGCGATTTGAAATAGTTAATACTGTAAATAAAATATTCTTAAGCGATTCGGTTCATCTATGGATGGAATCGCGATTATGTGGAGACAAGATATTGCGGAGAAGTGTGCATGAAATCCAGAAAGATGTAATCAAATTTAAAAACAGATGCATCTGCACTATTGATGAGTATGAGTAGTAAAACATTGTAAAACATACCGCTTATTTTCAAGATACACAAGTTATAACAAAAGCCAATGATTTACCCAGTGAATGCAGTGTCCGGGTATAGCACTGAATTTAAAGTAGACTAGATCCTTAAATGTCCTGTGCGATGGACCTTCTTGTCATTAGTGTAAAGTACCTATGTGTTGATAATAAGTACAGCATTCTGGAACAGTTTCTGGTGTGAGATTTGATATTGAGTGATACTAAACAAAACCTTGCAAAAGCAGAGCTGTAGTATCGCGTGTCCTCAGGTAGCGGACAGTAGGTTAATTTCGAATACGGTTGGTTTGTCGCCTAAATCTGCCTGGGTAACCATGCAGTAAAACAACCCGCAAAGTTGACGGGGACACCGTTCCGCCTATGAATTCACTTCAGTCAACTTTTATCAGCTGTTAACCGCGCAGCTTCGTTTGATGGTTTTGGTAGGATAAAACAAAAGCAAGATTGAAATGTTGAGAGCGGAATCAAGGAGAAAATAGAGAACCCATATATAGTCAAGCTGCCCATGAGCCGGTCATATACGTAACCTTGATCGAATAACATAACACATTTGCGTAAACAAGACAAACCAAATATGATATGCAAGACACATCGGCTCTGCATTGGTGCATTCATGTTGATCTTTACAGCCGAACTTCTGGCAAATACAATCAGAGCAATGACAACTTGAGAATAAGTCGTGATTTGGAGGAGAACCAAAAGATCCTTGCACGAACAAATGATTTTGACAAGGTGAGGATGTAGGGAAAACCGAAAATCCGTATACTTGTGGACTTATGCAACTAGTAGTCTGAAACCAGAGTAAAATTCATAGGAAACATTTGGAGATTGGTGAGAAACGTGCCAGCGCACAAGGTTTCCGACAACACGAGTTTGTGGAAACGATAAGGACGGGGACGTGAAAGCATTTGTTAAGAAACGATAATTTCATACTAATAAGAAGCATACGAGTGTCGGTACACCAGAAAGCTAACAATCTCAATGGCAAGAGTGTCCCGTTTATCCTGAATGGCTTGTATTGGTAGGGCTTCACGGTACAACTCAAAATTTTTTCCACGCGCACATAATGGGAAACCCTATGCCTTGTCACGTGACAATCTATTCCATTTACCACTGGTAATCCGTGCATAATATTCACCTCGATAGACCTGTAGAATTCGTAAAGAACAGANACGTGCCAGCGCACAAGGTTTCCGACGACAGGAGTTTGCGGGGTTTCGCAGGTAGAACACTGATGTCCATCTGAATGCACAACTTCTTCCAGTAAGTAATAAGGCTCTTCTGCTTGTCGCTCCCATAGTGTTTGTCTATCTGTCTTGTCTTTTTCAATTCCTTTTGATTTATCGAATAAACAAAAGTACAGCCAACTTTGAGGAAGAGGGCCGCAGCTATACAACGGCTGAGTGGAAAAATACGGAAATAGAGAAAATGGGTAGCGGTGAAGCGTTCAAACCCGAGACCTTCGGGTCATTAGGATTGATCATTTGATGACAACTATCAGAGGTTCTTGATTCCGATAGACTCGTGAAGTGGACTAATGAGGCAGTGTGTCTGGCCTGCCTTCTCTACTACCAATGGTTTTTATGTCTGATTAACAGGGTTCGATTGTCAAAGACGTTCTTTTGCAAATTATCAAGTTCAAAGTGCTTTGAAGTGGCGCCAATTAAGAAGAACCTAGTTCCACTTATCTGCTTGCAGTAGGGGGTCCAATATCTAGATTCATTCCATTCTTAGTCATAGCAATCGTGAGCATCGCATTGATTATCAAAGTGTGCATCAGTGCGCTAAATCTTATCTTACGACAACGATGACGATAGCATTGTTGCCCTGTAATTTGATCCTGGCATTCTGTTCTTTACGAATTCTACAGGTCTATCGAGGTGAATATTATGCACGGATTACCAGTGGTAAATGGAAT
>UZAN01050006.1:0-21124 GCA_900618425.1 Echinostoma caproni
TGTTTGCCAGAGCATCATCAAGCTAACGCTTGAAAGATACTAATGTTGGCGCACAGACCACGTGAGGTGGTAGAGAGTTCCATTTGCTGCACACTCTGACAGCAAATGAATGGCGTCTGCAGTCCAGATGGCTCTTTTGGCATGCCAACTTCAGTGAATGCCCTCTGAGATGAACACTGGTTGATAGAGCCAAAAGAGATCTATATGGATGGTTGGGCTGTTGGAAAATCTGATACAGTAAAATCATGTCGCCCCTGATTTGACGATATTGAGACGAGTATAGCCCCAAGAGCTATAATCTTTCGCCATAGGTCTTGGAATGTAGCCCTTTGACCATCTTGGTAGCCACTCTCTATGGATGTTCAATTGCCTTCCGATCTCGCTGCAGCCATGGGTTCTAGGCCTAAATTGAGTACTCGGTGTATGGACGGATATAAATTCGCCTGAAACTGTGTGCCTATAATTTGTTACCTTTATGTTTGTGTCAGCTAAAGTTTCCGAACTGTTTTGACAGTTTTGACACGCCAATTTGAGATACACAGTAGACCGAGTGTAACGCCATTGGGACCCGATGGTACGTTACCAAACTATCATCCCGGAGAATGTGTTCGAATCTCACCACAACCGTCTGACTGTAGGCTGTGTTCTGCCTAGAGGTACGTATGGACACTAACGCCATTTTATTAGCCCAACAAAACCACGGGTGAGATTGAGAGTGTATTCTATGGACGTCATGTGGTACGCACATATGAGGCGGTAAATCAAATGTACGAGAACGGGGCCCGGTAACGCCCCAATCAGACTGCATCACTGACACTGCGATTGATCGATCGGACCACAGCTGTATGAATCGTTCTATAGTCATCCGATCCGGAATGGATTCACCCCGGGGCATCACGAGCTTGATTGTGGTGTGAGGTGAATCCGTGCGTGGCTTGACAACTTCCGTGACCTCTGTCCCAATGCTTTCAACATTACATGTTCTGTATGGCAGCCTTTGGATCGGTTGTTTCACCCGTCCTGAAAATTGTACAGTTATCCGATAAAAAAAACAGAGAAGTGACATGGAAAGACAGGAGCCTCTGTTCCTCTGTGGTAATCGGTAACCTGGCCTTTGAAGTACATACGCTTAAAATAGGATAAGCTCGCTCGCTCGCGCTCTCGCTCGCTATTCGCCCGGATTACAGTCCAGCTGTCAACCACTCAAATTGGCTGGCGGTGGAATCATTGAAACTTTGCACCGTGCAAAATAACGCACTCCACTCCAAATGGATTGAGACTTTTGACGTGAGTGGGGGTGGGGTGGGCGTGGGATGAGGATGAACGTGAGGTACTCGAGAGGACTCTTAATCCTGCCACTAACTTTCTAATCCGAGAGACTAATTTCGCCTGAATCATTCCATTGTAAACCCTTCTTGCTCACGGTGGCCGAATGATAGCCTGATAACGAATTTTCCGACAGCCGTGTGTTACCGTACATTGTACGTTCAATTACGAACTCTCACATAGCGCATCACTTATATCGCACGATGCCGATACAAATATTCTTCTTCATTTTATCTATTTATTTATTCACAGCTTCCGGTTCAAATTACAAATGGAACCCGGCTACTGTGACAATAATGCAAGGGGATACGGTCGAATGGCAATGGACATCTCCGTTAGCTGACAAACTGTTTTCAATTTATGAAGTTGAAAGTGTGCAAAGACCTTTGGCTGTGCCATCCGGATTCAGCGCACCCGCTTCAAGTCAGGGTAAGTGAGAGCAACAGTTCTCTACGGTTTATCTTAAGAACGGAGAATGGTAGTGACTGAATTTTCGGGCACTTAGGTGACCTTGATAAACAGAATTGAGTTTCCCACTTCGTACACACTCACACAAACACACGTTTAGAACAAAATTCAGAACCTGGTGTAGCTGCCGCACGTAACAAGTACTCAAATGAAGCGACAAATTCTAGGGGAAAAAGTTGGAACCGGGGGGGGGGGTCAATCACCACTGCATGATCTGAACGGGCTGTTTATGCATCCATATACATTTTGAAATGTCCAATATAATAACAGTGTTTGAATGCAACTGAACCGAATGATCACGGTAACTGCTGCTAAACGAAGAACAACTGAAACCATGGTTAGTAGGCCCTTTTACATCAGTGCTCCACACCAAATCATCACGTGTCGACCACCACAGGCCATCTCCATTGGCGTTTGACAGCAATGTCGTTCATCATCATTCCTCTTTACGTTTGTTTTGAATTATTTCCCATACAAAACTTGCCAGATTTAATAATTTTTGATTCAGAAATCGATTTGTTGATATATACCTTTTGTAATTTAGAATTTGCCAGTATCGATTGAGAATGTTTCGTAACTATGTAGACGGTATCATTTAAAACTAAACAAGACATTTTTGCAAAAAGAAGCTTATCCGATGATTATTGAGTGACGTAAGCAATTCTTATTTCTACATTCAACCACATCATTCACATTCAAGTTGATTCGCTTCGCGTTTAAGAGGCGGCAGAAAAGCCTTGAATTCCAGCAGCTCAAACGTTTGAATAATTAGACAATCAGCTTACTTCGCAATTTACCGTCNCAACATGGTAATGCGGTATCCGAAACTAATGTCGGGGTACTTTAACTTAGCATCAGAATTGATTTAGATGTCGACGATGAGATGACCTTATACTGTAAATATGGTGCCAATATAATTTGCATGACCGTTGATCATTTTTGCACGGACAATAAGTGGCTTGTATACGTTTCGCATGCGATAAACTTCCGAGAAGGGGAAGTCAAACAAATTTAGGGCATTTCGTTGAATCGCAGTTGGTGTTTANGTTTACTGTAGAAACAAAATAATTTATTTATCTGACACGGTATCAGTTCAATTTACCGCTTACGCGGTCCCCATGGCAATGCCAGAGTGATGTGAACCTATTTCTGTTTAACTGAATATGGCAAATTATATCGTTCTTGCGTGGAGTGTAGTGTTTCATGTTTAAAATAATTCTAAATGTTTTTTGAATCTCTGGTTTATTTATTGAATATAAAAATGTACAGTCAACTTTCCAGACGACGGGCACGGCCATATCAGGGCTGCCTGGGAAAATACAGAAATGGGCAGCGGTGGAGCAGTTCTAACCCAAGACATCTGGGCCACTATTTTAATAACCACCCTGTTTGAGTTCGTGTTGGGAAGACATTGTTTCAAATACAAGCATGTCGATCCGCTCAGTCGGTAGATGAGATCAGTTAACATCAGTCAATGGTTGCTATTGAAATAGAATTTATAAATAGAATCACAAGTACCACTCCGTGGATTCAAACGATCAATCAATACATCGCAGATGCGCGGACCACACACACAATGCAGTTCAACAATAACTTCTTTATTGTGGTTCAGCGACCGAACGAATCGCAGATTAGGGTCATAAGCAGAGGAACGGTTTTTTTATTGCTAGCGGGCCGGAAACTGATCTGAATCAATGATTCCGGATTTTCGAAAGAAGCAAAGTTAGATAGTTCAGTGAAAGAAATGCGTTTTTTGGGGTTGGGAGTTGTTAGACGAGGAAGTCAATTCAAATTTGGTTTACAAGTATCGACCTTCCAACGATCGGACTGAATTTCCTGCCGTTTGTTACTTATTCAGACAATCAGCTGACTGGTTGACGGAATTCCTTGTCTGATTACGTGAAGAGCTCATTTAGACTGTAATCCAGTATTTTTTATTAGTTGACTCGGGTACCTATCGAACCAGGCTAGGTTCGATGTTCATAAGGTTTTATCATGTAATTCAGTTTGTAATACCTTTCGTCAATTATATATATATATATATCTTTCATTATTGATTGAACCAGTCAGATTTATTCGCGCTATCAAGCTCATTTTCATTCGTACTTTTAAAAAGCCGTCAGGGTGGGAGACGGCATCAGGCTTCTCTCTAAAAATATATTCGGTCGTGCTATATATATCAAGTCAAGAAACGCCTTACATACCTGTAGAAAGAGATGGGCGGCTACGGTGGTAAACTGGAAGTGGTCAAGGCCAGTCTCACGCACGGCCTGAGAGGACGCAGAAAACGCAGTAAGAGCTGGTATACTTTATTTTTGCGTGAACCGTGGTTCTACAAAATTTGGCAATTGATAAATGTCGGATAGATTCAAACGCACTTAACTTGACTCCAGCATACGGACAATTTCAAACCAAGATGGAAGTGTACATTTATAAGCACAGAGAGAGAGAACAATAGTAAACATTCACTGGGTAACTAATCGTTCAACTTTGGCTTTCTGTCATTGGCATTTAATATTCAGTGTAACCCGGTCAATGGATATTTCAAATAGGAATTCATCGTGTATGTACCAATTGAAGTATGAACTGGAATGCAAGGAAGTTTTGGACAGCTGTTTCGACCTGGTTGGGTCTCATGAGGCATGCGAACTCATCGACTCAACTGGGGATATTGTCATTTATAATCAGACTACTCAAATATATACAGTAGCGAAATTGCAAGTATCGAGATATTCCAATTCTCTTCTGGGTAGAGACAGAGGAAGAAAGGGTACAAAATATCACACTGAAAAACACCAGGTTCAATAGTAACAGAAGTCGAATGTGCCCCACTCAGTGAATTATACTCCGTTCTACGGGGGAAGTAGTCGATAAGTACACTCAAGACTTCCGTTGTCAGACCACACTCGGAAAGACGATGAATACACACTCTTCGGTAGTGATAACTAAAGGCGTTTACACAATCGAGAAAAGCCAAACGAGCGGTACCTGAACCTAAGGCGGACACAAAAGAATGAACAATATGGGCAACAGCGATAAGTGTGAACATGTGGTTTATAGGTAAACCGTAAAGAATCATGGTAGTTTTACCCGCTCAAACAAATCCTTGGAAGTACTGTATACAGCTGTTTCCTCATTGTCAGAAGTCTGAAACAGAGCGCCCTACTGAATTCGAACAAATAAAAATCCTAAGACCACGGACTGTTGCCCTCACACACTGACCTTCAGTGCTCCACAATAAACCGGCACGTGGTCCTCCGAGTCCAGAAGACTTCTCTTTGTTGTGACAGACAAAAATCGTTCTGTAGGGATTCGATGGCTGTCCGTTAGTATTCGGTAGTATTTTCAACAAGAGTGGCAGGCAGATAGGTATTGTATCAACTCGTGGTGAGGTATCTGCGGCAAGCTGTTGAGACCCAATCAAATTAGTTTACCTAGATTGAGTCTAAATGGATTCTTTGCCTATACACCAGTGAATATTTATGTCGGAAGTGAAGAGTATCTTTACAACTCTTCCAAGCTTCTTCAGAAGCGAGTGATATTTTAAATAAAAGGTTAGCTTTTATAAATATACTTATATCATTTCAGCACCAGATCAACACCGAATAACTTTACTATACCCTATTTCAGGTCGTTTCTCAAAACAATTTCCCGAGCCGGGTAACTACTTTTATGCATCCGCGACTGACTACGTGATGATCGGTTCAGTACGTGTTCTACCTTTTGGTGACTGTCTGACTGATGTGGTTGTACGTGAAGGTGAAGTAGAAGCCACGTACAGTAATATAGCTGGTAAGTGAATGAATTTATCAAGATGATTTCAATATAAATGTAGGCTCTGATGCAATTCAAGCCACGTGACTATCATTTCGGCAATACATTTCAGTTTCCAATGTTACGTGTATACTGATGGCTATGGGTGAAGTGTATTTATTCCAAACTTTGTCTCCCACTACGACGTTTTTTAAGTCTCTTCTATCATAGTTTGAATTTGCGCGACCTTGTGTGGCGCGATAAAATTTGTGGTACTTTGAAAGTTACCTCTCTGAATTGAAAAGTATTTTATGCAAAGCAGCATGGAAGTTAATTCTTTCCATTAACTGATTGCTTTTTCTTAATGGTTCTTACTCTTATCAATACAGGTATTTTAAATAGCCTATATTTTTCATTCGGTGCACTGGAATTAATTTGATTGTTGAACGTTTTGTAGCCCAAATACAAGTTGTTCACGTACCACTCCTTATTCTATGTTGTGGTCTAAAATTGACCGATATGTGTATCTTGCATGCCTGTGACCGGATTAATTGATTGACCGACAGATGTTGCCTGCTGCCACGCGGACTGATTCTATTACAATATCAATCGGCTCCAGTTAATCAGGTGTTAGCATTAAACTGCCCACGCTGAACGTTTTTTTAGTGACTGCGTGACCACGTACGGATGCCGTGTGACGCTTGAGCCAGTTGTTGGCCTGTCGGCCTGCCTACTTGCCGGTGTGTTTCCCGCTCCTGCTTACTCACCGGCTTACAGACCAATTGACTGCGTACCGATTTACTAACTTCAAACGGGACACATGTTGAAAGGACAAATTATATTCTATTTGACCTTTGGGAGCTGACCTTGAGCTGTGCGACTCGAAGAACAAGCACCTTGTATTGTCACCATAGCCAAACCGTTCAAAAGGTTTGGGCATACATTCGAAGATGAGAGGTAACTTATTCCAGAGGCAAATAAATCCGATGACTCGGTTCCTCAGTTGTGCAAAGACTTCGATATGAACACAGGCCCAATTTATTGCACAATCAACGAAATTACTCTATCAAGACATAAACCATGCAATTGCCGCTCAGGTTTGAATGTGATTGCAAACTTTGCCCTGTGTTTGAAACAACAATAAGCTATCAACCTTGACGCTGTTTGTCAGTGGCCAGGGTGCTGTATGCATTGGGGGAAACTCGCAAAGGTTATTTGCCAGTGAAGTTTATGGAATCCATGAAGAAAAACGGTTGCCTGC
Source organism: Echinostoma caproni (assembly GCA_900618425.1). NCBI lineage: Eukaryota > Metazoa > Platyhelminthes > Trematoda > Plagiorchiida > Echinostomatidae > Echinostoma > Echinostoma caproni. The sequence goes on from UZAN01050006.1 coordinate 6,809, forward strand.
GGCACTCAACAATAAAGAAGGGCAAATAGAAAAATTGACTAAATGAAAGTACAATACCTGTATCATGATTGTGACCCATTTTTACAGCTGAATTCCAATTACGTTTTTACTCTGAGGTCCTGTTATCTTACAACTGATGCACTAGTAATTATCGTCAAAATCGAGAAATCGTACGTTTTAAGATCATTAGAACCAAAATTCGTAAAATCATAAGTGGATATTAGTAGAGAGATATGCTGTGTCTGACGTGGAGCTATATCCTATTCACTTCCGTGAATGAGGCTCCAAACAGAAAGCGTTGAANAGCGTTGAAAGGGAAAAAAGTGATGAAAGTCAGGGTGTTGCACGCGTTCGATCAATACCCATGAATTCATGTTCCTCTCAGTAGTTTACAGCAATGATAAGGAAATGGGGGTTCTTTAGGCTCAGTGAGGTAAAATTGACGACAAGGATTTTTTTGCGTAGAAACCAATTAAGCATTCTCTGGTTCAAATCAATTACCATTTGGAAAACCTTTAGAAGTTCAACATAGATCATTTCTCTGCTCACCTGATTCAATTATTTTAACGCGTTTCATGGTAAGTTCAATGCACTATAGACCAACTATCTTTTCGTCTGTAATTGATTCATGCGTAGTATGTCCATCTCTGATCCTTCTCCTCTCAATCCTGTAGATTCCCCAATCACTACCACAAGCGTCAGTTGTCCCGCGTTCCAGACCTGCTCTGAATGGACCAATGTGCCCGCCTTAAACGATCACCACATGTTCGCACTTCGGGCTTGTCTCACACCGGTCGTCAACACTTTCAGTCCCCGAAATGGTTCGGCGGATACAATCATTAACATTGATGCGAAAGATCTGTCCACCTGTGTCGAACTGATCGAAATTCGTGTGGGTGGGGCATTGTGTGAGTTACTTACCGATGAAAATAGCCCCAGCAGCTCACCACTGAACTGTCGGATTGGGGATTCGAATGCTGTTGAGGCAAACCTACTAGCCGGTTCACCACTTTGGTTAGATGCAGTTTACAAGGAGGCCGGATCAGCTATCGTGTTGGGCGGATCGGATCCGTTAGATCGAATATTTTTCTTCCTGCCGCAGATTAGTTCACAAAATGAAGTTCAAGCAGGAAGTGTTCGCGGTGGAGGCACCCTGATCATTGTGGGTTCGGGTTTTGCGACGGACCAACTGGGACACGTAAGGGTTACTCTGGGACCAAATCGATTTCCCTGTGTCCCGCTGGTATTGACATCTGGGCAGATCACCTGTAACATACTTCCAATTGATCCGAATGTTCTTTCACGTACCGTTACGACAGAAGCTGCCATAAACATCGACATATTCAACCCGGTGACTCGTGAGTGGATTCCGGTTACCTGCTCTACACCAACGCGGTGCGTGTACATTTTTTCCACTGCAATGACTCCGAAAGTAAATCTGGTCGAGCCGCTCACTGTCACCACATCCACTGTCACTTTAACACTGAGTGGGGACAATTTGCTCCTGGACAGTGAAACCACAGATGTTCTATCCATCCTAGTCGGTGAAATTCCTTGCACTCAAGTGAGCATTAATGCAGACGGACAAAGTATAACCTGTGTTCCCACCATGCCCTTACCATATGGGTATCATTCTTTGAAAGTAATCAATCACGTACGAGGAGGAGCAATCATTGCCGAGAATCTAATTGTGACCAGCAAACTAAATGTCGAAGCTGTCACTCCGTCATTGGGTAGTTTTGCCGGTGGAACTTTGATATGTTTAACAGGAAACGGTTTGGATGCGGCCAATCTTACTGTCCACGTGGATCAGGCAATTTGTTCAATTCCCCCCAAGGAGACACGCACATCGGACCGATTGTATTGTCTGACCCCGGCTAGCACGGTACCCTCAGATGGTACGACCACAAAGATCGTGATGGTGACAGCTGAAATCGCCCAAACGTCAAACAGTTCCCAGTTAGCCAACGCGTTCACCTATTCCTCAGATTGTACCCCATCAATCAGCGGGGCCTCTATGACGGTAATCACCGTGGCGGATGGAAGTAAAACGCATCAAATTACTATCGCAGGAACTCTTTTGACCGGGGATTCAACCGGTAATGTGTTGGTCACGTTGGACAGTGGAATTCCTTGCCAGGTGACTGAACAAACAGAAACCAGTGTTGTATGCACGACGAATGACTTGCCATGGGGACAGTATTCCGTCATTTTAACCGCTCCCGGGTTCGGTCAAGCATTATCAACGGCAAAACTGACTGTTCCCCTGCAACTCACTTCAATTGGTCCATCCGCAAGTAATTGCCTATCAATAATGATTTAACAATAGAATTTTTGGGTCTATTGACGAAGTTATTGATCTATAGTCACCAAAACTGTTTATTGTTTTGCAACAATTAAGTACCAATCTCGTGAAAAGACATTAAAACACGAATTTCAAGTTTACGTTCGCTTTCGTTCACTAGTGAAATCCCGTTGTCATATAAAGTAAAGCAGATTTGCGAATTGTGTTCCAGAGAGTAAATCTGCATATCGCACGGTGGTTATAGCTTTATAATAACTCGTCCGCGCAGTGGAATTGGTGGTGGTGCTACGCGTGAAAAATCCGAAATGCTGATTGGAAGATTGAATTATGACCAATCATTGTATACTTTATTGCAATCTGAGATTCATTCATGCAATTGTTTCATCTTTGGCCATGGGCCTTGTTACGAAAACGCAATCAGAGAGTACGATGGACGCAATTTTGACTGCACCTATGGAATCTACGATCGGTAAACGACTAACAGTGCGAAATCCAATGTGAGCGGTAGGACGAAAACAGTCAAATGTATCAACGGCAGTTAAAAACAAGGACCGATCCTGCTAATCTAGTATAAACGCACTATCTGAGTAGAAAAAAAACAGCCGTGGGCAGTAGAAGTAATATTGAAATGAGTTCTATAAATAATAACAATACTAGTATATAGAAAATAAGCACTTACGACTAGATTGACACGACGTCGAGGTCAGAATGGAAATAAACAGTTGTAGACGGCAGTAGCAAAATGATTAGAAATATATAAATGCAAGGTATTGTATAGTATGCGACCGGTTGGAATATGGTATAATACATAAATGGATAAGGATTGTAGTTAAACGATAAAGAATTCTCGAAATCTTTTACAGGTCACATGCTCCGGACGTTATAGTGAGTGACGACAATTGGTCCCTGCCAGCAGTTCAATTACTCCTGGAAAATGTTTTTATTTATTTATTGTGAATATTAGCTTCCTTCAACTTATATCATGCGATGCATTCTTATCAGACAGAATAGAAACGGCTAGATCGCCACGAATTGTCCGTCTCTCATTGTGGAAGCTCAGATCAGACTTGTCAGTTCAGCACCTATCCCTGTTCGGCATTCATCATGGACGCTCTGGACTTTAACGAGGCCACTTCCTGGGGTATTGGATTGCAAACCTTGAGGTTTTTACCACGATCAAACAGACTACTTAAAATAATTCTAGCATTGCCACTAGAATCACATGATCCCTTAAATAGCTGCCGTGAGAGTAGGATACTGCGGGTAGTACCAACTGGGCTCTAAATTCGCTGCTGCTGATGATGACCAAGCGGTTTACGGCGCTCAAAAATCGTGTATCCCTTAAGCTCTGAAAGTTTGTGGTGTGAATTCTGACCCTATCGCCCGTAAGCGCTGGTAAGCCGCTTCCATTTCGTCCGACTCAATATTGTGCATGTTCTATCAAGTGATTATGTGATTAGGAAATGCCGCTCCCACGAATGGGGCTGCCGAGTTTCACGAGTGAGAAGTAGCAAATTCTCATGCCCGTGGAATTCACACGTATCTTTTTCATTGATCATCACAAAATGCTAAACATTCCAAAAAACTATTTGCCTTATTCATACCTATAAACGCCCAATTTGTCCCTTTTGTCTCTCCGTTTTCGTGCCGTAGGTGGCCTTTTGGGCAATCAAAAACTGTCTCTGCAAGGGGTTGGATTTGCCGGAGTCCAATCTCGTGTCACCATATGCAATCGAGTATGTGCGAGTGTGAAAGGCAAATCCATGTTTCTCGAATGTACCATTCCTGGTTCGGGTGAGTGAACTGGGGCGTGAAAACGTTTTATTCCTGATTCATTAGCGCTTCTCAGATTTCGTTTAACGAGGGCTGAGTACAAAATTACCCGGACGCACAAAATGTTTTATTTGTTACACACAAATAAGGATTACATTTTATCGAAGTGTTCTCCACCAGCGTTCTTGCACTCAGCTCCAAGCGTTCTAATCATTTAGTGAAACAGATTGACCAAGCCGAAATGGGTGTAACCTTTAGACCAGTTCAATGAAGGCCTCCACTGCAGCTGTTGATGACTCTTATAGGACTCCACGCATTATGTGCCTGACAGTTGAGAACAAAAGCAACGTGATTAACCGTTTAATGATCTTTTATAGCCATATAACACTATTTTAATTATAGTTACTGGGATCTGAAGTGCAGGGAGCGACTAATTTAAGAGTAAAGAAATAAAACATAGTAAATAACAGTTTTCCGTTTCAGTTTGTACAACCATTAATTATGCATTTTCCTGTGCCGGCTTTGGCTACCGGTTTAGACGAACAGTAGGAAAAGACAGGAAAGTTGAAAGTAGAATCGAACAGAAAATGGCGGATTTCAGTGGAATTATTCTGCAAATAAATCGAGAAGATGCACGTACGCCACTGTTTACGACACTTAGCCATATCACTCGGTGTTTCTAATCACCGGTTATGTTTTTGAGGTCCCCAGTCTAGGAGAGTCACGGAACCTATGCGATCCAGTCTTCTGGTTAGGGTTTTCATAACCTCATGCCAGGTCTTAGTTTGACCACCCTTAGCTTCTTCCAACCACAATCTACTTCAGCGAACATCGCTCGCCGTGGCAACATATTTGGGGACATGCATAAAACAAACCCCAAACAACGTAATCTATGGAGATAAATCACTTGTTCCATTGGGCGACCGCAGTTACCCAAAACTCTGCGCCAAACCTTAGCATTGCTCGTCCGGCTTCCCCACTAGATTCGTGCAATGCTGTGTAGACAGCGGTACTCAAATACCGACAATCTATCTTTATCCTTTTTTCCTAATGGAAACTTTTCTGCGCCATATAGTAGAACTGACTGAACCACCGCATCATACACTCGACCCTTCACGGACGGCCGAATGTCGTGACGGCGTCACAGAAGTCACAGAAGTTGATAAATGCTAATCAAGCCTTTTGTATGCGAGCTGACATTTCATCAGAGGTGAGTGCATCGGGTGAGATATAGCTGCCCAAATAACGAGTTTTGTCTAAGTCATTTGATACTTTCCCAATCATGGTGAGGTTGACGGCTGGAACGAACCAATCTTTTAGCAACGTTTTACTACTTGAGGATGCAAAACGTGTACCAAATATGGTTGCACTTGCACTCAAACTATCCAGAAATGCTTGCAACTTACCTGGATCTTCACTTAGCAGAACAACGTCGTCCAGATACTTTAAATCAGACAGTCTATCACCCAGAAACAACTGGATGTCACTATCGTCGCACAAGGATAGGTCTGTTTCCATAATCAAATTTATATCTAACTTAAACAGAAAGGGAGAGTGAGACCGCGCAATCCTGAGGAGCACCGCTTTCTGTGGTAAACTCGGGCGACAAAGCACCGTAAGTTTGGATTCAGCTTTGGCTATTAGTATCAAGAGATGGTAATATTGGAATAAATTTCTCGGGCACACTCTTCGAGGAAAGGCAGTGCCAGAGTTTGGAGTGGTCGGCTGAGTCGAAGGAAGTTTCTAGATCGAGGAAGACAAAGATTTTGGGTACGCGAGAATTTGGCAAAGAGTGAAGATGTGGTTAATAGAACCTCGTCCAGGTCTAAAATCAGCCTGATTCTCTTGCGTGCGATTCATAACATTCCGTTGGAACTTCTTCTGTCTCCCACACAGACCCCGGGGGTTTCGTCCACTCTGAAACCAAGACTGATCCTCCATACTTAAAAGCCTATAGGGAAAATCCATCTGGGCCGTAGGCCTTATACCTTTTGAGAAAACTTCCTCCTCAGGAAAGCTCCATTTCAGATGGAGCACTGGCATCAGCCGGGAGGGTTTGCCCAGTCGAGGTATGTGGGGGAGGGGGCAAATTGATTTGAGCCTCGAAATGTTCAGCCCATCGATCAAGACGGCGTTACTGATGGTGAAACAGTCTGCCATCGGATTGATGTATCGTTTATTGGTGCTTCACAGAAACAATCCGCGGTCAGCGCAAATTTGTAGCAGGCGTTCTCCGTTGTCAGTCCGGTTGACTGGGATTGCATGTAAACCACCAAGTAGCCTTTATGATTTGTCCAGGGATCTCACTTGAGCATTGAAGCGTCCAGCGACTACCACGATGTCCGTTGACCAAGTACTTTGGAGCAGTTGGGAGAGGATTTTTAGAACCTATACTTCGTTTCTGGCGAACTGCAATCAGTCGGGTTCGACGAATAAGCACCGAATTTCTTTCTGTAACTATTGACCCGTACTGAACGAGTGAGACGTACAGCGTACAATCGGCTATTGACTGGAATCCAGTCAAGAAACGAGCGATCAATCTTGGCACTTAGAGCAATCTCAACAGCAGCTTCAAATGCTTAATCGCTTGTCCCACGCAGAGTGAAGCGTGAGGATGAGGTCGAATCTGGAGAACGCAGGGAGATGATTGGAGTAGGTTCTTGTATGCATGTTTCAGAGAGATAGCATACATCTTAATTGACAGCTTCAAGGGTTCTAGCTAAGGCAGCTTCTTGATCGATCTGGTAGAGTGTGCGGACATTGAACATGGCTGAGTGAAAAGGGAATTTTTGGCTGCAACAAATCCCATAAATTCTTGTTATGTCTCACCAAACTATCACAGGACATGATCTTACGATGCGTATCCCAATGATTCCAGTAAAAAGACGGTTGAAAAAAAACAGCGCAAGCCTTTATTGGTATCACCAGCCAAAACGTAGTCGTGGCTAAGTAAGGAATACAACATGAAGTTTTTATGGGTTGCACACCGTCTAGACATTTATCCGGAATGGGGGGTTACGTGGGTGGCGATGGAAGATTGCTAGAAATCAGGCCACCGTGCACTGTACTTTTAGTCTGACGTCCACGTATGGTACTGGATAGTAACACTGAGAAAATGCCGACACGTTCACACGGTGACAACTGGTCTCAACCCAGTTCTGATTCACACCAAGATAATTATCAGGAGAAGGTTAGGCTTCTCTTGACACTTCTGACTGTTTTGCCTTGGTGGTAAAACGCTTGGTGATACCCGATGGGTGACATAAACACGAGTTTTCTGGGATTATACGGAATTCAAATGGGAAACAGGTTCTCCCAAATGGGTGCCAAAGACTTTAGGGTATGACACCCTTCGCGGCAGCCCACATCGACGAAGGGGTTTTTCTTTGGGAACCAGAATCAGAGCCTTCGACTCAAAAGTCTGGCATACAAAGCACTGAGGCTTAGGTCTAAAGCGGAAAAGTGACCGAAGTACCTGTGTGGGAGCTTCTAGAGACCTGTCACACAAGATCCTCGAGTTCTTGTTCAGTGCAATGTTCGCTGGTGCGTCGATTGTCGGCCCGCCGTTTGGGATTGGTCCTTAGTCTTATGCAAACAACGAGATAAGCGGAACGTGAACGGGATAACACCTTATTGGTTGGATGCTGCCCAGCTTGGGCGGGCGATAGCTGTCTAATGAAATGCGAAAACTTCTCCCACCGTCGAGAGAAAGCCCCAGGTACCCCGCATCAATGTCAATCTATCGGGGATTCTTTACCAATAAACTGCTCCTTCCCTTGTTTATCTGCTGCAGGGACATCTCCAGGGGGGGAGTGGATAGTTCAAGGAGGCCAGGAGGTGCCCAAGTAACTGGCTTTGTTAGACTCAGATTTGTTTGGCCTCTATCCATTGACCCTCCAGGGGAATTATCGATCTCACAAGGAGTGAAACCCACAGCCAAAGTCATCAACAGTCCCTGGTGCCTGTGAAAAAGCAAATGGGCTAATCCAAACATTGACCATCTGAAGTCTCGTGTTAAGTTGAGAAACTCCTAAGATTGCAAGTAGTGTAGAAATTATTCAATCACATGGCAAGGTGGATCAGAGAGAATCAGCTGTGCCAGGACACAGGTGACAGTGACAGAGGAACATCTCGATCGAAAAAACAATCAATCGTATTTGATAAGGTTTATGTGCACGGATTGCTGGTTAGGGGACCAGATCCATTTTGTCCATATTATTCTTTCCACTCTGTTTGAGAAACTCTATTTATCCGGCATTTTTGCTCACTTTAAGATATTACTGTGACCTGCGAAATTTACTACAAGTTTGATTCGTTTCAGCGAATCAAAGGTCAGTATTGATCTGTACGCATCAATTCGTTCGTTGATTGCCCAGCATGACGACATATTCCTTTCGGTAGCGCTTGCACCAGCTTGTGCCTGACAATGTTGACGCACTGGAGTTCAAATTCCGGACGGGACGATGAATATGCTCTACGGATGAGCTCTAGTAAGGGCTAAACTCGAGTCTAATGCTTCTGAATGTATGGCTGACTGGAAAAGTTGACGAATGTGCGTGAAAGGGAAGTCCGAAGGATAGTCAGCTCAAATCAGTGTCAATTATATGTTTGAGTTTTGTTCTTTCATGCAGTCACATATCATGTATGTCTAAGCCGGGAGTAAAAAGGGATGGATGAAGATGATAAGCTTAGATTGTACAGTGACTTTGACTACTGACATTCGAATAATAGGGTCTACATTGGCCATATTTTGTTAACTGTGATTATATGGCAGATGAGATCCACAACACGGTATTCGTGGGCCGCGACGAGTTAACCGGGTGGAACCACGTAACAATGGTCANACGTGAAGCCACAAATGAGACAGTTTCTTTTATTTTATCACCTAACGATTTTCAACTGACATCTCACACTGCTCTCTACAACTGCTTAGATTACCAATCGGACATAGTTTGTGATGTGACTGTGAACGCGATCAATCCAAAGGGAGATACCCAAACGACCACACTGGGGAATGCATTCAGCTACCTGATTGCATCCACACCGACTGTTAGCAGTGTTCAACCTCTGATTGGCGGAACAGCTGGCGGCACTCTGTTGACGATTCAAGGGACCTTATTTGGGTAAGTTCTCATCGAATCCAAAGTGATTAAACGTAACAGGGGTGGCTTCAATGAAACGCTTCGAACTGTTTTTACCGGTAGGGTGTCAGTAAACGTGAAGCTGTCGACTGGTATGATAACAGATGATGATAACAGACCAGAGGCGGTTGCTTACTTGCGGCTTCGCTAAAGATTGACGCTACAATTCTGAGCTCAGTGATTAAAGAAGAAGTGAAAGCATCATCAATTTGTCTGATTATCGGTATCTTCAATCGCTTTTTGAAATCAAAACAACCAAACCACCAATTTTGGTTAGAAATGTATCTTATTCAAGCATGTTTCAAATGGAATACCACTTTATTGTTCTGTGAGCGAAATTACCATAAACGTTCCAAATTTTTCTTTGTTCAAAGGGGACACTTTTCACGGATATGGCAAATTATTAAATGCAATCCCAAAAGGTAAACAAATTCCAAACATCAGCAAAAAGGTCATCTACTTGATGCTTGCGTTCAAAGGTAACCACATTTACAAGAATGTGCGCCATAAGTTGAAGTCAGCGCTATAGCACGGTAGCGCTGCTCAACTCAGACTTATTGCCTCTATTGGTGGAACTGATTTGGATAAACATAAACATGGCAAGTCGGTTCCGTCTCCTACACTGTATACCAGTTCATCTGCAGTTGCGGTGATGCATACATAAGCAGCTCTCGCAACTGATGGCCGAACATATTCCAATAATTGATGGTCAGGTGATTACAAGAACCCCGGGGTCATCAGTTGCCAAACATCTCATGACAACAAGACATACAGTCGACCCCAATCTGTCTTTCAAACGTAATTGCAATGCTAAATTCTTGGCAACTAGTGAAGTGACTATATCAACCGATCTTATGCACACAAAAGGTTTTGATACACTCAGTCCACTTACTGTGGAGTTGACCTTCTACGCCTAAGTTTACTAATCCTTATATGCTTGTACAGGTTCGTTCGCCATAATTGAACAAACCCATGTGGTACAGGCAATCTCCTGCTATGTAATACCCCTCGGGAATTCAAAAAAGCGGGTGAATTCCAGGAGCTGCGACATAACATGTTAGTCAGTATTAAAAATGCTATTAAGTAGTATGAAAAATCGACTGGGAGTTTTATGAAAAAATTTTAAAAAAATATCGATACATTGCATTCGGTTTTCAGCCATTTTTCGGTTTCAAGTGTCCAGTCATCTCGAAACCTTTTCCAACCAAATTAGCGCGTATTAGTTCCAGATATTCCTTCGGTCCTTTGCAATATTAGGTCACCCACAGAATTGCGTATTTGGCGTCCATTGTTTTCAGCTATAATAAGCACTTCATTATTAATCCATCGATAAAACTAACGATGAGCCACACCGAACACATTGAGAACAATGGACAAAAACCGCATTCGAATGAAATCACGTCATCTAAAATAAGTGAAATATCTGTTACGGGTTATACCTAGTTCATTGTCTTCTTTCTCATATTCCAAATTGATTGCTCACTGTGCAATCTGTTCATGCTTTTCCGGTGAGAAATGTATAGCAATAACTCTCGTTCATGTGGGTAATGGAGGATTTGATTGAATTTCAAATGAAGCGTGAACTGAATAGCTCGGAAGCACTGGACAACTGTGTCGACCTGGTTGGGTCTCATCAGCAGTGCGAATCCATCGACCCGACTGGGGATCGAACCCCTGGGCAGAACGCAAGCGTGCTACCCACTACGCCACCGAGTAGCTGATCAGACCGCTTTTTTCATTTTCCAATTACACGATATAGTACAACCCATCTTTGAGAGTTTCTTGCGGGCCACGGACCCTGCTCAACTCAGCACTAGCCTCCGGGGTTATGACTCGGTTGGAAACATTCNAATTTCAAATGGTAATTAGTCGTGTATATAGCAAATGAAGTGTGAACTGAAAAGCTCGTTCGTTTGCTGTTGTTGTTGCCAGTGTATGCTTAACACGATCGATACATTCGTTGTGGCCAGTGTTGGTAGACATAAGTGACGGATTAAGTTAAACACGTGATTCACACGTTAGAAATGCATCGCTCAAAAAGTCACGGGTGCGTCAGACCCGGGCTACGATGACCTTTGGCCAATGGCCTGGCCAATTTCATCGGTGCTCTAGCAATGACAAGTGCGACTATCGTTCATTCATTCAAACAGGCGGGTCCGTGCGCCGGCGTTTATCGATCGCTTGGATCCGACATCTTACTCCATACACACGCTTACCAGTCAATCGCGATTATCGTTCACCCGTTTGCACGTTAGTGCGACAGCACCCATCGATAGACCGAATGACCCTGGCTTTAGCGACAACTGCAACAAAAATGACCCCATTCGGGTGCCCCACAAAATTGCGGATAAAACCTTTGCAGATTACAAAAATGTTTAGAGTATCTAGCGTGGGTTAACCCATTCGATTGTTCAGATGCACCAGGCACTCTTGATGGTCTTCGGTGTGGGTCTGGCTCCTTGGGATATCGTTCATTTCTCACTGTTTGTGTGCATTCAAATCCGATGGATATGTTTGTGATTACGAACAAAGAGCAATGGACAGCTGTTTCGTCCTGTTTGGGACTCGTCAGCAGTGGGTACCTTTTGTGTCCCTGTCAGAACTCGAATCGCGATTAGTCGGGTCGGGACTTCAAACCTTTACCCCTGAGCTACACGGTCGACGGTTATCACCTTGTGCGAATGGCTAAATCAACTTAGAGTATCAAACTTGGATTTGCTCATTCGATTGTTCAAAGGCACCAGGCACCAGGCAGACATTTTAAGCTGTTATCTAACTGTGATCCAAACGAACCAGGATTGATTAACCCTCTTGAATTTTCTCCAAGTTACCGCTATGCCTATAAGAAAAAAGTAGAAATCGTGTAGCACATCGTCACGAGGGAACGGGCCTTTACGAGCTTGGTCATAAGACTGATTGTAGTGCACGGACCATTTAACTCCCCTACAGGATACCAACAGAAATGCGATCCTCGTATGAACCTTTACAGTTTTCCAGTGAATCGTGGTAATAGCAAGTCGGTTGTTTGTGACCTCGTGATAAACGAATCCGTGTCTTACTGTTTTTCTCATTCATCATTCACTGTATCAGTTCAGACCCGAATACACTGGTTGATATTGGTGGTACAATGTGTACCATTGAATCTCAAAGCAGCAAAATCATTACATGTCGTACCGGTGCCCACGTTCCAGCCGGAAAGGTCCCCGTCAATGTGGTGACCGGGGACAATGGTCGTGCAGTAGCTGTGAGTTACTTATTGAACACTGGATCCTCGGTCCCCCTTGCAAATGCTCCGTACCTATTGTAAAATGCCATCTTTTTGTGCGCTGAACAGTCGGCAGGGTAAACCCCATGATCACGATGACCTGCCGTTCAGGCATACAAGCCGACAAACAAAGCCCCCGCCAATTGGGGTACTGAACCAGATAAAGTCCGGCTAGGTTTGACTGTGGTATTCAGGTGGACCTCAAGGGAAACAAATCTTTATCGCCATCTCCTGGATATTCGGTAGTGTCATTGGGAAAATGCTCTCCATATAAAGAACACAGAAATAAAATAAATATATGTAATATCATAAAATAAATAATATGTATCAACTTTTTCATGAGATAAATAATAAAAGTAAAACTGATACTTCGGTAGCGGACTCATCGCATGAAAAAAGTGTGTTTTCGGTGATTCATCCACAGTTCAATATGTGACAGTTTTATTGCATTGTTAAACGGGATGAAATCCATTTCACATTGGAAAGCACATCATTTTCATGAGTGTATGCTATTTACGCTTTGATCATTACACACGTATAGATTGGGAGCCTAGAGAGAGGATGAGCGGGTAAGCGAGGGATGACTATGACCAGTGTGATATCAGCTATCGGAATATCATTCCAATTTGTTTTGGGGAACGAGGGAAACATTTCACAGGCAGCATGCAAGCACACTGTTGTAAGGTGCTACTCATATTTGTGAGTAGTACCCAAAAGGATGTGGTTGGCGGTTTCTTTCAACGGTCAAAAATGAACAAGACCTCCAAGAGTGAATTGGTATGCGCAAAATGCTAACTGACTGTTCCATTTATTATNTTTCGGGAATTTGACCATACTAACATCACTTGAACATCGGTCGACTGATAGGAGACCGTTTCACTTTGTCTTCACACAATATATCGTAAATCACCACCCATTGTGTGAGCTTGTCACAAACACATGACCTTGCTTATCTCGGCACTATCCCCCAGGGTTAGTGAATAGATCGGAAGCATTCCGAGCCGCGTACTGTTGTCGTGTGAAGCAAAACGGCAAGGTTTATCAAAGATCTATACACACTTTAGAGAATCTGGACTGTGGTAGGTGTGTTATAATTCCACAAGGCGGTATTCGGTTGAAGAAAGTTGTTTATTGCAGCTCAAAATTAGGACATCACTAATGAAGCATTCATATAACTAAAATCTCATTTGAAACATATCATCGCAGTTCCCGGCAGCTCACCGGGTAATGAATGGAGCAATCGGTAGTTACTCTTTGAGACAGCAATTTTCGCTCGGTAGTCTTGTTAATTCTCGATCGTTTAAGGAAACCACCAACCGCACTATTTGGCATGCTACTCACTCCCCAGCTAAGATGAACTCTGCATGTATCGAGCAATGAAGTCCCTTTTCCAAACACCTGGGCGAATCTGTTTCCGGTCTAGAGTTGGTTTGTTGCCAGATTTTTGAAGCTCTGACCAGGAGTTTGATTTGTGACGACTCTGTGGTGCATGGCTTCCTAGCTTCCACATAAATGTGAGTAGTACCTCACAACAGGTGAACTTCAAGAGAACGTCAGTCATACAAAAACAAAGGCCATGCACCAGGTAAACGCATTAGATTCAGTTTGAACAACCATTAACCATGCACTTTCGTGCGCCGGTTTTGGTTGCTGTCTTTTGATTGCCTATTTGGATGAAGAATAGGAGAAGAAAGGAAAATTGAAAGTGAAGTCGAAAAGAAAATGGAGAAGTTCAGTGGTCTAAGGTTGAAAACAGATTGAGAAGATGCACGAACGCCACTGGTTGCGACACCCAGCCATATCACTCAATGTCTCTAACCATCGGTTACGAT
>UZAN01050007.1:0-18356 GCA_900618425.1 Echinostoma caproni
CGATGGCTAGGCGGTGGTACTGGCTTGGACGATGGCAGAACCGTCAACCAATGAAGCAATCGTTCCACCTTCCTGGTAATTAATGCCACTCTGATCTCAGAGTCAGATGAACAACTCACACCATTTGATCTTTAGCGGTTTTGCTAGTTTCCATCAATGATAAACACTACCACAGGTTGAACGATTGTTGTTTCACTCGCTCAACCATTCCCCAACCCCACAAACCTCTTTTAACGGTTAGTGCATGAAAATGTATCAGTCATGTGGAGTCAACGTGTTACTAGCCACTTAGAGGCACTGTTCAGCCGTTTCAACTGTGTTAGGAATCATCAGTGATGCATGTGGGCGGAATACTGCCAGGTTGTCCAAGCCAAGGCAGGTGAATTTTCTTGGGCAATCCACAACCGGAGCTTTTGATTAGCCAAGGCCTGACCCGCAAGGCAGCGGGGCGGTGTGAAAACCTCAATCCATTGGGGGCCGGCATCCAGTTCATCGGATTATCCAGGTAGGGTCGCAGCAACTGAGGGGTTGGAATATGGCGCGTATTCGTCACCGTCAGAGAAAGCGCCACACCACGGACGACTTCTGAACTGGGTCCTGGTACTACTGAGGGGGGCATTTGCACTCACCAAGCATGAATTTGCTTATTTGAAACAAATGGTTCGCGGCACGAACAGTACCGTTTATAGCATTACCATGGAGCTCAATCATCCAAAAGGATTCGATTTAGTGTTCAGCTTTCATATACCTGCATCTCACACCCTAATTCTCGATTATCAGCTATGCTTCAACACGGCACGTGAACATCTGATAGAGTTTTTCACTCCACCTGAGAAGTTTCAACAGGCTCACATTGTACCATGAAATAATCATTTTTCATGAATGTTNTTACAGAATGCGCAAACGTAACTAACTAAATTGTGTAGTTGAAAAAAATGTTGTACAGCCCGACTGCTCTAACCATCGCGCTCTATGGTGAACAGACAATGGACAGGACCATACCTGTAGTCATACCTCACGCTCGCACAGAGCCAAATTGAGTGTTTTAATCAGAAATTAGTTTTCAAATTCCTTCACTGGTCAATCTGGGCAACAGGAGGATATCGCTGATGTTTATTCGAGTACTCAATGCTTACCGGCGGAATAGGCCATAGCTGCTAGTCAGTTGATAGTCTCGAAGTTCTTTATGCAGATGAAGAACCTCGGCTGGAAGTTTTGATGATGTCGATCGATCCAGATTTGTGTATGGAACCTGTGTGTGTGAGATGAAGGATGTTGCCATAAATTACTACGTGCAAAAAGTTCTTTGTATTGCATAACGATTTTTCCGGCTAGTACAGAATAGGAAACTGTCACAAAGAATAATATCAAAACTACCGCGCTTCTTTCTCCAGCCCCTTCCCCGGAGTTAAACAAGCTTCGCATTATATATTAAAAGTAATGATCAACGAGTAAATCGAATTCAGCATTTGTTTCGGGATTTCTTACTCGGAAAATAAACTAAATAAAACAGTTACATTTCATTTACAGTCATGTGGAAAGCGGATGAAGTGCATCCCGTGGATGATTTGGCGCCAATCCAAAGGACAAATTCCAAACAGAGTATGCGAGAAATTAACTACTGTCTTGAACCGGGCGGCGATAATGGTGGTTTAGCAACACACCATCACTATTGTATCAGTCACGGAGGTCGTATGCTTCCAAGAAAATTCACCTACTTTGGTCGGAGCAACCTAATAGTATCGCGCAAAGGAACGAACATTGAAAATATTTCGTGGTCATAAAGATTACTGCACTGTAATTTGTTAGGGACCCGGAAAAGTATGAAATATAATAATAATAATAATAATAATGATAATAATAATAATAATAATAATAACAGTTGCACATCGTCGCTGGACCATTACTTTAAAACTGTTTAATCTCACTCAGATTGACTTCTAACCTGGCGGGTTCCGGTGAGCTACCACTGTTACATTTTCTTAAAATAAGAATGAAAAGTGAATGTGAACCAATCACAAATCAGACGCAATGGATAGTAGCAATAAGTATACCAAATACCTATATAAATAACAACCGTCGACTGACACGTATGTTGACGTTAGTTGAAACTTTAAAGCAGAAAACAGAGCTCATCGTCCAACCGTGTATCCCAGTTTAGTTAACACAACCGCCCACTGCAATTGCGTGCACCGATTTTGGTTGCTGTCTTTCTGTGACCGATTCGGTCGACCAGTGAAGACTAAAGTACAAAAAGGAGGTAAATTGCTGTGAGCAGTGGAAAAATAAAAATAGGGAATTCGAATAAAGGTGCACAGACGCATGCGACTTACTGTTTACGACGTTCAACCAAATCGCTCTGTGCCTCTGACCCCCGGCAAGGCCGGTCTCGATGTCCCAAAATGGGAAACTAGACACAAAATACTTGACCAGGTCTCGTGGTCAAGGTCTTCATGCTTCCATACCAGTTCATGGGTTGACTAACCCGACTTGTTTCAACTACTGCCTACCTCCATAAACATGGTACACTGGGAAAGTCCACCTGGTTGTATACGTAACACATGCTTCTACCGTTCAGGATAGGATAAAATACATTTTAGATTCAGAGCTCTATCCGATTGTCTTACGGAGTGAACATCTCCATTTGGTTTCGGGTAAAGGTTACTCTGGCCAGTGTCCTAACTGGGAGATAGGTAGCTTCGCCATAGTCCAGCTCAATACCACGCCTACCCTAACGGGGCCTTATGTTATTTGCCACTCCGAATCTCGGGGGCCAGGATGCCGGTTTTCATGAGTGAACAGTAGGTCCTCGTAAGTATAGTGTTTGCCCCGGTTCCTGTTCATCACACATTAGTTGTAGCGTTAAATCAGAGAAACTCACAGCAGAATTGAACAGTAGCAACAGAGCAATTAGACCGATTATAACGACTTCGGTAACTTCATAAAATTTGCGCAAAGCACCACGCGCTTGCAATGCACTGAAAGACAAGTAAAGAAAAATAAAATGAAGATCAGTTTTATCGATATGATCTAGTGAATAAAGAGTACGCAGCCTTGAAAAACTATCATAATGAGTGTGTATGAAGTGAAGACACGAGTGCGGCGATTTTGATTTGATTGTGAGTTGTGTGCATGTCTCACTGGACGTTTTGGTTCATGGTTGCTTTTTGTATTTTCCGTCTTGCAGGGTCGATCCTGCATACTACATATACACGAACTGTCCAGATGGAAGGGTTGACGGAACAGAATGCAATGGTTGATTTCAGAATCGCTGAAATACATCGAAGTTTGACTGGACTTGAGTTTTGAAAAAACCTATAAAGCCACTTTTGGGAACAATGGAAAGTAGGGCAAACGAACACACTGCATTTCACTCTCCAAGCATGATCATCTTGTTCACTCGTTCATCGTGAGGTCAACGAGATAGGTTACAACAGATGGGCGGTTCCAAAGCACGCAGTAATATCACTCTCGTAATCAATCTGAGGACAATGAACCCGAAGGACACTCAGCAGGCTGTAATTTGATAGGCTGAAGTGAGTTTGATGAAATATGGGAATGGTTAAAGTCACTTAGAAATTTAAGAAATGCCGGACAGCAACAACAACAATCATGGTTAGGCAAGAAATGCACGTGAAGACTTACGTGACAACACTTTGAAAAAACTCGATGATGTACAAGCCCAAAGCGACGTATAAACTGGCGATTACCGTAAAAGTGACGAAATTGGTAAACTGCTTCATAGTCAGATCTGCTCGTTCGTGCGTCCATAAACGATTCATTAGATGAAGAGGATAGGAGAGAGAAAAAAGTACTCAAATGAGAGAAACTGTAGAGAATAAAACATATTTTGATCCGATTTGTCTGAAACTTTGTGAAAAATGCAAGAAAACACTACGGATCCTAGATCGGCATCGTCTTCAACAACACTTACTCAGTGCGAAGTTTGGTGTCCCATCCGAGGCAAAGCTGACATCCAGGAAAAGATATGCACTAACACCGACCACGACCAGAATTAGACACTGCGCCATAATTGAGGTGAAGTCACGACCTCTCATCGAGCGACCGCTACGTCCTGAAAGAAAAACAATCGGAAAAATAAAAGTGCACATACAGAATGGATATATGGAACAGAAATACTACGGCACACGCTTCGTCGATTTTGAATAAGGATCATTGTCAAAAGGCCCAAAGACATACTCACTTAGCCGTGAATGAATAGTAGGTTCCCGTGATCTCGGAGTTAACCTCCATCCTGAACACACGCATTAATTCCAACACGTGTTGTATGAGTAGAAGAAACCTGGATGAATCAAAACGTTGGGGACGTGCTCGTGCAAATAGAAGGCTTTGATCATTACCGGCAGGACAGACAGCGAAGTAGGACAAAACCAGAGGCGGTGTGGCTACTTGCATCAACGTTTCCTGGTGCGGTAAGTCAGAAGTGATATATTACTATTCCGAAAAATGCATTGACAGTCTGTCTGCTCGTTGTCACCCTAAACTTTCCCGTTACAAAAGTACAATCATCACTAATGTGTATGTATCTCCCTCGTGTTCTCAAACAGAAACTTCTGCTTTCTTTGATTCCTATATTCCGCTTCTAGTTTCACTATTAGATGAAAATTTTCACTTCTTTGTTGGTGATTTCAATCCCCTGCTTCCGTTTGGTCTGTCTGACCTTTCTCGTTCTCCTACCAGAGATAATTCTGTGCTGGACAGAGTGATCACAAACCATCCCATTCTCTCTCAAACTAATGTCCCCGGTTTCTACCAGTGACTATGGTATTCTTGTTAGACCAAAGGTATACTCTCGCACTGCTTATCAAGCGTTCATACGTTCTACTCAGATAAAATTTCATCTAAGGGACCTTTCATCCAACCGTATCTCTTATCTCAACCGTGCTATTCTGATTATTTAGTCTTAGTTTGATTTTTGTTCATCGCTTTTTAAATGTCCGTCCGTTCACTGAACTGATCAAGTTGATTTTTAACTTGTGTTGTCCAGTGAAAACCCTGTTTATCTGTAACGGCAGAATTACCTCGCCCTTTTTAAATCCCTGAGAAGGCACAAGTAAAAGGCCTACAAATCTCGTTATGCATCACTTGCGAAGCACTATTCTGATTTAATCAGGTCCGAGATAATGTATCTAAAGGCAATCTTCGACACCCAAAGTCTGTGAACAAAGAACACCAGGCTTTTATGGCAAGGTATTCGCCTTCTCTGTGGGCAGAACAAAAAGCACTCAAATGCCTCTGTGGAGGTCAACATCCTTAACGCCGCTTTCATCTACCCGTCAAATGAGAGCCAGATTCCCTCATTCCCATGCAATTAATCCAGTTCAGTGCCTTTTTTCAATGATTTAATTTTTAAGGTTCTTCGATCCTCCAAGGCAATTTATGGTAGTCTTTGGGCTTCCGAAAGTTGAACACTCGGAGAAACTCTATTGTTTAAACTGTTCGAATACTAGAGTGTGGAGTAGAGTACATTTTGCAAATGTTTTGCAAGGGGAATTTTCACCGAGGAATAACAGTTGAAAGTGATAGTAATTTAAAGTGGTAACTAAATCAAACAGACTGAACTAGCATCAGACCAGTGAGCTCTAAACTAGGTTACATGCGTGGCTGGACTCCACAGACAATGCTTAGTTTGTAGCTGAAACTGAGACATTGTGGTCTAGTTCAGAGTGAACCCATCTATTTGTGTTCACTATCGTGTACTCACTTGACGATTAGATTCGGGAAAAAAGATGGAAAGCACGGAGACTGGATTTTTGGAATAACATCATTAATGATAATAATAATAATAATAATAATAATAATTAGAAGAAGAAGGACCGATTTTTCTCATGTTATCGAAACAGTGAATACAAATTAGTTTGAGACTGTATGACAATTCTACGCCCCCATCTGCAGAGACAATCGATCCAACCGGTCAATAAAACGTCAAATATTACCACAGATCAGACAGAAATGTGGCGGAATGTAAGTGGCGTTGGTACTATCCAACGACGATACAGGAATGTGCGTGATGCAATCGATGAATGGTAATAAACCATTCCGGTTGAAACAAGAATCACGAACATCATTTCGTGTGATTTTTCCATTATACACCTCAAAAGGGATCAGCCCTATCAACTGTACATACACCATCAGTTGCACTTGTGCGACAAATATCGAACGATAAAAGTTATCGTAAGAATAATTCTTGGCAAACAGATCGATTAAAGATGGGTTTGAAAGACCTATTATAGGTGACAAAAGAGAAAGTGGGGATGTAAAAGACATGCTTAAGCAACGATTAAATTAGCTCTGTCTACGTGAATGCGATAGTTTGAATGAACCGTGAGAATAATATTTCCTTTTCTTCGTTCGTGTTTTGACTAGTATCGCACGGGTTTCTATCAAGTGTTTTCGAATTTGGCTGAATACTAGTTCATCAGTGCACCGAGAAGGCCTTGTAAAAAGTCACTGCATACTGACAAACCGTAGTGTGTGTAGAAAAAAATAGCATTGCAAACGATAGCTTGAACTGTGGATTAAACATCTTTGGTTGAACATCAGTTACGGGCATCGATTTATAAGATAAACCTTCAGAGTACACGAAACAGCAAATCGAACTAGCTACAGTCTTAAACGAAAAGTCGGCCAATATCAAACAGAATCGATGGATACGCCCAACGATGCAGTAGTATCCGGTAGCAAAGAGAAAACCGGGGAGAGAAAGACGGACAAATAGGTTAATCAGTCCAGTTTTTGTGACTCAGACGAGAGTGGATCGGGGTATTTTTATCACTACACATATCATTGTGATGAGCAATGAACAGAATGGACCACATCATCACAAGGATCAATAACCAGGTTATGGGGACTGCTAATTTACGTTAGGGATTTGGAGTAACAAAAGATTTCAATAGGACAGGTGCGGTATTGAACCGAACGACAGTAAAGCTGGAGGGAAGCCAAACTTTGTTTTATTTCGGTGTAATGCACTTTTTATTTAGACACTTGTATGAACAACAGACGGGCTGTATTCCATAGTCGCGAAGACCTGTTGTCCATTGACGGAAACCGGAAACCTAAGTCCCGAGACTTGGAGTGGTGAACCACATACGGCCCCGATAGGTTAGGTGTGGTATTCCTCCGGACGACAGCAAACCTACCTATCATCTGTTGCGTCCCGGATAAATAGGTGAATAAACACACAATGAACTGAGCAGTACGTTTATTGCTGTAGGCACACATGTAGCCGGTCCGTAGGCCGGTAAGCAAGCAGGAAAGGGTAACTCGTAGGAAGGAAGGAGGGCAGGTAGGCCGACAGTGGTTCAAGCGTCACACCCCTCCGTATCCCATCAAGCGGGCATTCAAACATTCAACAAACCAATGGGTGAGGATATTTTGATGATAATATCCGATTAGATGGAGCCGGTTGGTATTGTAGTAGAGTCTGTCCGCATGTCGCGAGTACGTGTGTGTGTGTGCTAGCTGACAGCAACAGTCACTCAATCGATCAATTAATCAATCCGTTCACAGGCAAGCGCGACGAACGTATCCGTCGCTTGTAAGCAACATCACCTACCCTTCCACAAATAAGTAGGGTATAAGTATTTCACGGAATAAAAAGAACAGAATACAGTTATGAATGTTCATTTACGCATGTACGTAACACGTTGCAGTCAACTGTTGGTCGTAACACCACCAAAGTTAAGTGGCGGTGGTGGGGCTCGAACCTTGGACTATAGTGTCCAAACTACTGTACCACCACCACCAGCCAACTTAACGCCAGATCTCAAAGACGCCTGACGAGGGAGGGGTGCACTGAAAACAATCAACCGGAATGCTAGGCTGACAGGCAACGAATGTAATATGCATGGTGTGTAGACCAGCCCCACAATGTTGCTCCAGGAGCTCTGAACAAATTGGATGCGGCGTGACTAACATTGGCATGGGTTAGCACTCAGTAGTAGATCGCGCGCATGTTGATTAACACGTAAAATGTAAACACGGATATCCTGACCGCGCGCAATGTTGTAAAACATGAGGTGACAGAAGAGGAGAGAAGTCTCCTCTCGTAAGATGAATTAAATGTCACAACACATTCACATATCACTGAAAATCTGGAACAAATGACATGGGTTAAGCTGTGGAATTGTAAGATGAGTACCGAAAACCAAAAAAATAACAGCCAAACATATAAAAAGTTGATAAAATGGCTTCAGAAGATGAAAACCAGCGGTCCTGATTGGGACAATATTTTGTTCACTTTCTTCGAGATTGTGAATAGTTGTTCACGGAAGATTACTACCCGGACCTCACTCCTGCTTTGGAACTCGATGGTCAGGAGTTGACTACAGTTGCTTACTCCTCCTACCTACGTAGTTGCGTCACTGATGATGGCAGCTCAATAAGGGAGGTGAGTGCATTAAATTCTCAGAGTGAATTGGTCACACATGTGGCCGAAATTTGACAAGACGCCGAGTGACGGCGATTGACGATAGGATTCAATGCGGGGTGAAGATGTGTGAAAAAAGGCAAGCGGAACAGAGAGAAGACAAACAAGTGTAGTAATTCCCAGATTCCCATTCTAACGCTATCAACCTGATTGCACAGTGAGGGGGGGGTGAATTTTGAAAACTGGAAAATCCATGATGCCTTGGTTCATAAATGATATTTTACGCTGAGAAAATTGTACCCCTCACCCACTTCTCGGAATTCAGTCTATGTTTGCCGTGTGTGAGCACGATAGCCTTGATATTTGCGAGTATGAGGTTACACTTTGTTCGCAAATGGGTCAATTTAGGATACGATTCCTCCAAAAGCCTCAATACGGTCGGGGGTGGGTGTCTATGGTTGCGGTTGGTCACCCTGCCCTTGCATCTCGCGAAATGCTCCCATACGAACAAGCGTCTCCAATAGCCTCTGCTGAGGAAGCCCTACTCACTGCCTTCTCGTGGCAGAGGTGTTTTCCCGCCAAAGTGAGGGGACAAAACGCCGAAATCCGGGGCTATAACCGGGTTGGTGAACCACTGGTAGTTCACATAGGGGAGTTGGCTAAAAACCTTGATTCCAAACCAACCAAGAGGAAGCGTACGAACCACACTCACCTACACTCTCCTCGGTGTGTCAGTGATCGCCGGTATCGAGGTGAATTGGGCACCTTGGACGTTTGACCCCGTCCAAACGGCGTATGGTCAGATGAACTGGACACCACCCCGCTACCTTACGGCTCAGGCTCCGATTGTGGATTCCTCAAGAGAATTCACATGCTTTGGCCCGGGCAACCTGGCAGTATCGAGCCCACATGCAGATCGTAGAACGTTTTTCTTTTTCATAAAGATTGTCATACCATGATTTGTTTGGCACATAGTCTGGATTCAGACGTGTGTGAAAATAAAAAAACGATTCCTCCTGGTGAGCATATGAAAGAGTATGAAGGGCTCAAAGATGTGCACCCCCAGAAGCAAACCACATGAGTGTCAATGCTGCTCGGATGTTTATACAAAAATCAGTAAAGCAGACGCTAATTTGCTCTTTAACAACTATCAATAAAAGAACCTCAAGGTAAGGTTTCCCGATCTCTTACTAAACTAGATCTGTTTTTCCGCCTGTTTAACGACTTTACTTTATGAAAAAGCTATTATCAGATAGAATACAACAACAGAGAACGATCAAGTTCGTAAAAACTTACGGTTAGGAAAATCTTCGTCCTTGAGCAGTGAGTAGCACAACACGATGGTCAGCATATTGAAAAAATTGAAATTTCCCGTGGCAATAATCAACAATTGAAGAAACACCTGTAACATGTTGGATGCGGAGTGAAGTAAGTTGTCCACAATCATGTGATATACTGCACCGAGCAAATAGACAGACACACAGAAAAAAATGAGATGGAAAATGTCAAGAGTGGATGAATCCTCCTAGAAAACGTAGACAAGAAAACCAGGTTTGAATCTTGGTTCGCAGTCGGTGCTCAACTTTGAGCAAACATTTCGCTAAGTTTAAGTGAATAAAATGCTGTTTAGGTCGTGTAACAGTGGAATCAGACTCTCGTGCCTATGAGATTCACCTCTACTACCGTTTACTGCCCGCGGAGGTATTTAATAAGCGGTAAACTCACGTTATGAATCAAAAACAACAATAACAAACAATTACTGCATCTTGTTTCATTTACCTGAGCATAAAACGAGAACACGCGAATAGTACGATGCGAAAACACGAACAGGAGGGGCAGAATGATTTCGATCAGGAGAGTGCATGCCACGCTGAATTTGTGAAACCAACCAGGTAACCAGTGTGCGAACCATGCCACTGGGTTGGGAATGCACTGTGATGAAGGAAAATTGGAAAAGCCATATTGTGACAAGTATACGCGTAAAATATTTGGCTTTCATCAAAAAATTATCAAAAACATCCATACCTATGAGGTAGACGTATGAAGGAACTAACCTCTGACTGGTAGTGCCAATGAAGTGCCTCGAGGCCCCACCACGATGGGCACCCACTGGTAAGCTTGACCACACCCGAGGCAAACATCAGTCGGAACAGTAGCCAACGAATGAGAAACATTCCAAGTCTATCGCAGGCGGTGAACCGAGGAATCAGGCAAGGTAGCAACCTCGAAAGGATAACTGCAAAAAAACCGGCTTCCAACAAGAGTATGTCCCTATGAACTAGTGACTAGCTGAACTTGGGGAAAACCTACCATTGAAACCAGAGAAACGTTTGTCCCACCTGAATAAGAAGTGTTCAGATAGAGGAAGAAAGCTAAGTACAGTTTACCTTAAATGCGCTATAGTAGGATAACCATATGGCGAGATAGACAGGGGCGATGCGAAAATCAGCAATAAAGCCTGAAAGGCATGATAACACAAAGCCAACTGCGATCACCAGTTCTAGCAAGTGGTAAGCATCGATTCCGACAAGTGGGCTTAACCGAATCAGGTTCGGATATTGTAGAAACTCCCAAAAGGTAGATGGCGCTAGGGNTAAAAGAGGAGTAGTTAAAAAATATATTTACCTGAGAGGGATACTGCGCGGACCGGAAGGACTCCGTTATCTCCATACAGACCTAAAAAGAATGATGTTGGCAGACCGAACCGGTACGAACCTGGTAACTGGATGTACAACGATGAAAAAGCAAACATATAAATGAAAGATATGCCAATCAGAAATCGCTCTTTTGGAATACAGAACTCCAAACGGGGCGTCATTTTTTACTGAAATGAAAAAAGCAATTATTATTGTTATTGTTATTATTATCATAGCTTCTGGATTGTTCCCGTTAACCTTGAAAGAAACTAACGAAGGAATGAAAACAGGCAAGGTGTTTATAAAACAGTACCTACCATGACTGGATGAAGTCGGACGGACTAAATCTGTTACTGAGTACACTGGTAGGTTTAAACCTCACTGAACCCATCTTACTAAATAACGATGGTCAGCCATGCTGCTGCTGCTCGGCGTAATATTGCAGACGTCTCAGTGTGGTTCATCACTACAAGCTCCAGGACATCGGCCGATGGTTCCATCAGCTAAAAGTTGTCCTTCTGCTGCTTGTAGGGTTTAGCTCAGATAAGAAAATCTGATGACAGAAAAATTTGGACTCAGATGAACCAGCTCTGTAACTGAAAGGAACTTCTCAAATCCCTTGTCATCCCTCAGTTAAACAAGATTGCGCTCACCCAGTAGAAACAATGATGCAGGGTAAAGTGCGATAAGATCGTTAATTTATTCCAAATCAGAGAGATATGGACCAGGAGGAGTACGTAAAACGCACTTTTAACCAAATACCATGCTAAATGAAAAGTGTCCTCAAATTGGCCGACTGCAAAGCACTATTTAGTGGTAAGCAGTCTCACAAGAGCCCGATTTACTGGGAAACTAATTTCGGGTTAATTTTGTCACCCTGGTGCTATCTTCTCTAATGGCACTCTCCTATCTGTAACGCTATCTTCCGAATCTTATCTGTAAGGACCAGAGAATCGCCATTTTTAGTTTTCTTCGTACATCTCTTCAGACATCGTCTCCACGTCGTCTTTCGATTTCTACACAGTTGATTCAGCGTGAAACAATAATTCTGAATGGATCTATGCTATAGATGAATGCTAAACAGTGTTATAACTAGTAGATTCCACTTATATGAACTGGTTGTGGTAGGCGGAAACAAACGGTGGTTAACTCGCTAATCCATGGTTAGTACGACGTTCTTTATTAAGCCGGCACTATATACATCCCTAAAGTCCCAAGATTTAAGTTAATGAGACATCCCATCTGCGCCAGATAAACTGTCAAAATCTGACCATCAACGCTACCGGGAGCGTAGGCAGGTTATGGATAAGGTGTTGACCACAAATTTAGTGGTTAACCCTGAGTAAAGTTGGCCTGGAACCACTAAATAAACGGCCACAAGAGATCCGGGGCAATGCTCTGTTTTGTTCGTCAGCACTTCCAAAATAAAACGACGTATAGATTTACGGATCGAACTGTAATGTAGTGATCGCGGTCCGTGACCACTGCTCCTGTCGTCCTTCAACTATTCAACAATTTTCCGGAAGCTACCGGTTCGTATGGAATAACTGCTGTCTTGAAGGCTGCACTTGGTTGGAAGCGCTACGTCTAACAAAAAGGCCAGATGAGATGTCATTAACTCACCCCTCATTCCGGACCCCGCGATCGAGTAGTAAAACAGCTTTAAACGGCGCTGGGGGTACCGCTTTGTATTCTGTTTCCACGAAAAAATGACGTATAACATACACAGAGCAAACTTATCCTCCAGTTGCCTTGACATAACTCCTGTCTTCAGGTTTTCCTGTTATCCTTTAGCTGCATTCAGCACAAACACACACAAACAGTGTTCTAAATGAAGCTCGTAATGACGGGCGATGTGAACATGTAGCAACTATTCAAAGCAGAGTGTGCATGTTCAAGTATAGCTAATCTCCTGCTACACCATCACATGCCATCACAACAAGACTGCATCTTGACGTGGTAAGATGGCTTGTGCACCTCTCTGACTCAACGAGCTATACAAGATGGCTTTTGTCAAGCTGAAGATATAATCATGGTTGGAAGGTCGAAGGGGAGGGATCGGACAAAGTCGTCTCCTGGTCCTCTAGGTTGGGGGTTTGACTAGAATTTGCGTTTCAGTCGGTAAAAAATGGCGGAGTAATTAATCCAAGTAAATCAGCCTCTACTTCACTTCACCCGTTCCCTTGTGGCTAAGTTATTGTCAGAACTAAAGGCTTTGGATGAAAACCCTAAAATTTCTCCTGTATAGCGGCTGGAAACCATAGCAGCACCCGTCCAAAAAAAAAACAATCCAAATACAGTGGGAGTTTGGTAGCGATCAGTGAAGTTCGCTATCCTGTATTTCGCTGTACGAAGAGCATGATGATGATTGATGATGATAATGAGGGCGATGATGAGGAGGAGGTTGAGGAGGAGGAGGAGGAGGATGAGAAGTCGCGTGTTCCTGTTTCCACATTTTAGCAAACCTGAACTAAACGTATACGAACCAATATAGGTCCTGGCTAAATGTCGCCCCCTAGGTATGTCGTACTTCCTGATAGTTAACTGATCGTTGGCCGACGTAATGGCTGGATATTGGCCAAAATCATGCGATGTTGCACTCAACCGATGATATTTCACCTGGTGTGATGCATACAGGACTGATCACTGGTTGGACGCCCCTTGTGAGGAAGGTACATAAATGTCAGCAGTTCAACATGATATCATTTGACATGCCTATCTATCAATAAGAAGCGCAGCATCATTATCATCATCTTACAGCCAACAGACTAGTGTGATTTCGTCTTTCAAATGTTTGTTGGGTAAATATTTATTGTGGTAGAAGATGAGCAATTCAACATACCAGTAGAAATAGACATTCTCGTGGTCACGCATCTGGCAAAAAATTGTATGCCTTTACATCCGCACGTAGTGATCAACACTTTCGTAAAAGCTGAGTTTAAACCCGAATGGAACCAGCCACCACGGCATAAATTTACTTTACTTTACTACGGCTGGCTCCTTGGAAAGGATAAGCCGGCTCCATGATGTCTCTGATTGCTGCCATAGAAGACACGATCATGAAGTTACTTGGGAGTTCGGTACGAGAGAAGTCCCCAGCGTCACTGGGCGTTCTTTATTTTGGGAGCGCCCCTCTAGCCTTTGCACAACCAAGTGCGAACTGCAAGGCAGCAGGAAGTAATCCCTCGCCTCGGAAGTGAGGGGGTCAGTGACTTCAGTTTTAAAAGGCCAGTTACATCGACCCTTGTTAAAACACCGTCATTGGGCTTATGCCGCCTTTAAACAGGAGCCAGCTGACCAACCTGAAACCCACCATACCCTGGTAGTGCCACCGCTGTTCGCTCGTGACTTCTTATTTGTTGCGGTATGCCACAACTTATTCAAAGTTAACCTTCTTCGGTGAAGGTATCCCCCTATTCACCACCCGGTGACGCGCCTGGTAGCGTTCAGCTCTGCTTAACCTGAGGGCATAAATGTTATCTGATCGAAGATTTTGCTCATTATGTGCCTCCTGATGAGCGTCTTTTTGAAGAAGAAATCATCTGTTGAAAATTTGATAATGAAGAAGTGGTTTTTAAAAAGTATCAAATTTGTTATTTTTGTAATAACAGCCATCAAAGTTACAGCTACGTTTTCCGCCGTTGGGTTATTCTCGCTGATAGGAGCGAAATTCAGCTCATGGGCTCTATCGCACTAGCAATAATCGCGATTGACCTAACTGGTAATTGTGTAATTGGGGTACGATGTTAGATATTCAATCAGTCGATCACCGTCGTCGCACTGATATGACTGTGCAAATGGTTTTTTATTTATTACACACTTTTCGTGTGATGAACAGTAGAAGGGGAAAGTCCCGTAGTCACGAGGACCTGCTGTCCAGTGATGGAACAAGAATCACAGTTGTCCTTGCTACAACATTGCCGAAATCGGACAGGTCACCCTAAAAAGGTCACAGTAACAATTACAACCTGGGTCTAACGAGTCCCTTGCTGTATTTGAGTGGTGCACTCCTACTTCGTGAATAACTTGATGAGCTTATTCATTTTTTACTACATACTTTTTTAGTGTGATGAACTGCAGACGGTGTGAACCACATAGTCACGACAACCTGCTGTTCATTGATGGAAACCGGTAACCTTAGACCCGGGACTCCAAAAGCCTCAATACGGTCGGGGGTGGGTGTCTATGGTTGCGGCTGGTCACCCTGCCCTTGCATCTCGCGAAATGCTCCCATACGAACAAGCGTCTCCAATAGCCTCTGCTGAGGAAGCCCTACTCACTGCCTTCTCGTGGCAGAGGTGTTTTCCCGCCAAAGTGAGGGGACAAAACGCCGAAATCCGGGGCTATAACCGGGTTGGTGAACCACTGGTAGTTCACATAGGGGAGTTGGCTAAAAACCTTGATTCCAAACCAACCAAGAGGAAGCGTACGAACCACACTCACCTACACTCTCCTCGGTGTGTCAGTGGTCACCGGCTTGATTGGGCACCTTGGACGTTTGACCCCGTACGAAGGGCGAATGATCCGATGAACTGGATACCGGCCCCCAATGGACTGGTTTTCACACACCGCCCCGCTGCCTTGCGGGTCAGGCTTTGGCTAGCCGAAGGCTCCGATTGTGAATTCCTCAAGAAAAATTACCTGCCTTGGCCTGGGCAACCTGGTAGCCCACATGCAGATCATGAGACGTTTTTCTTTTTTATAAAGATTAATGTACCATGATTGGCCTGGCGCACAATCTGTCCTGAGACGAGTGTGACATAATAATGATATAATAGACCCGGGACTTGGAGTGGCGAACCATATAAGGCCCCGAGAGGTTAAACGTGGTGTTGAACCGGACGGCAGGAAAGAAACCGATCACAAAAGTTGGGTAGCAGTGGCGGGACTCGAACCTCGGACCATAGGATCCAAAGCAAGCCGGTGACAGCGACCAAACCACTGCGCCACCACCAAGGTCCTGACTAAAAACGGTGACACTGACGTCGACTAACGCTAGCGGCTCTGTCGTCGCCCGACTCACTACCACACCTGATTTATCGAAGCCCTATCTGATCCGCCACTCCAAGTTTAAGGATCATGGTTGCCGGTTTCCTTCTTGGGACATGAACAGAACAGTATGAAATCACATATGCTTATACTTTCCCGCTTGCTCTACGCAATGTCACTAGCACCCCGCATTCATCACCCTGACCAACATTCGCGGACTGAACCGCAATACTGATTGTGCACACCATTTTCTCCATTCTTCTCCTTTTTTGGACCGAAACACAAATCTCCCCCACGTCAGACACCATCCACCTTCGAGTACTCAACTACACTCTCCACTGCTTGTTTCTACCCAAAACTGGAATCTGGGCCTTTATTCACTAACCCGTCGCCACCTCCAGGATCCCCAATCTTGACTTTCCAATCGTGAATTTCAGCTGATGTTTTCTTATTACACACCTAAGTGTGATGAACAGCAGACGGGGAAGACCTGCTGGTCGGTGATTTTAACCGGCAACTTAAACCCCGGGACATGTAGTGGCGAACCACATAAGGCCCCATAGGTTATGCGTGGTATTGAACCTTCGTTCAATCATTACTCTTGTGTTCTTCACCGTTTTCCCAATAGTGGGGATTTCTCTGTCTTTGATTTTCTATCTCCGAGCATTGAACACTTGTTTGCAACCAACCCCTCCTGCCATGTAACCATCTTACGAGAGTTTAACGTTGATAATCAGGATTGATTGACATTCACCTCCCACTTCTTCTTTGGGGTGTGAAGCTGAATATTTCGCTTTGGTCAAAAACCTAAACCAACAAGTTGACCTCCCAAAGTGTCCTTGATCGAGTTGGCGATCGTACCCGCACCCTCCATCTAATTCTCACTTCAATCCCTTATTTTTACTCCGATATTTGTACTCTCCTTCCGCTTTGCTTATCCGATCACTGCATTGCTTCCCGCGCGATTGGGTTTACCAGCCCCGATTCGCCTCCCACCTCGAGACACATTCTCGCGCTACAACTCAGCCCACTAGGACGGTCTCTGTAATTTACTAGCTTATCCCTGGAATGATTGTTTCTGTTCGAATGTTTCCAAATCTATTTCTAACCTGATCGAAGTTATTATTCAAAGTATGCATTTTTTTATTCTACACTTTCTCAAACCCGGTAAACCCAATTCCCCCAAGTGGTTTAACCATGCATGTGACCGTGCTGTACACCTCAAATGTTCAGCCTTCCGCCGCTGACGCCACTCGCTACCCCACTCTCTCACCATCGTTTCGTGCAAGCTAGAAACAGATGCTCTACGACCATTCAGAGAACCAAAGAACACTTCGTTCTCCGTAAGGCCGAAAACTTGGTCTCTTCCACCACCGGTAGCCGAACATTTCGATCCTTTGCGAAAGCAATTTCCCGTAATTTCTGCCTTTTCAACTCCCCACACTCCTATCTGTAATTCCTCTGGTGATACCAACCACACATCCCTGGATGAATTAGAAAGGCTACTTGGTGGTTCACATGCAATCCCAGCCAACAGGACTAACAGCGGAGAACGCCTACTCCAACTCTGCGCTGACCACGAGCTGTTTCTGTCAAGCACGGACTTACCGCACAAGAAACGACACCGCCTTACATGGAGACCGCTAACCGCTTCACATCGCTGGACTCAAATCGACCACAGCGCCATCAGCCACCGCTGGCGTGGACCAATCGAGGACTGCAACTCCTACTTGTCAGCACCCGTAGACAAAGACCATGCTCTGCTACGAGCGAGATTCTCCCTACGCCAACCCAAAAAAGGGACCGAAAACGGATGCTCACAATACAGTATCAGCGACAATTGCAAATCGGCCTTCGAAGCGGATCTATCAGATCGCTTCTCAGCTCAAACATTACCCAGAAGACTGGACGACAATCAAGGAAGCGATCCAAACGTCGATCAACACAACGGCAAAATCTGGAGCACGATCAAGTAGAAAACGATGGACCTCCCCGACCTCGGTTGCCCTGATGGACGCTCGTAAAGCCATTCCTCCGGATTCAAAGTACAACAAAGCGCGCAAATCCCTTAAACGCCAGCTCATCAAGAGTCTGAGGAATGACCGCGAGAAGTGGTGGGTAGGGAAGTGTAGAGAGATGGAGAAGGCTGTGACCATTAGGAATAGTCGCAACCTTTTTCGTTTAATTATGAATACAGAACCGAGTAAAGTAGGCGTGAGTAAGGTAATTAGGGAGTCTGACGGCACACTGATTCAAATCCAGGAAGGCAGACTTGAACGTCGGGCAGAGTTCAGCTGGTCTCCGTCGACACAAGACCCCCCCCCCCCGCTACCAGCTTC